>JAJHUR010094589.1:1669-32706 GCA_027495735.1 Lutjanus campechanus | reverse complement strand
ACGGTGTTCTGCAGGGCGAAAGGGCTGCCAATGGCAACCACAAACTCCCCTGGTCTCAGATCACCCGAACGGCCGAGAGCCAGCACAGGAAGCTTCTTCTGCTCCCACATGGACACACACAGACTTGTAAGACATTGGGCAAGTTGGATAGAGAGAAAAACACAAGTATGAAGCATAGAAGACATTTGGAAAGGAGACAGACAGTCCACTGCTTACAAAACTGTCCAGCTATTTGAGATATGGGTGTGAGAATACACACATGAGCGCTGCGTCTCTGAGTCACAGAGCTGCTGTTTATGAAAGTATTCCTGATCGTCTTATGAATGTCTCGCAGGAAACTGTCAGAGCTTGGCACACACACATGTCAGGATGTGGCTTCTTGTGGAATACTGGAGAATGTTTTTTATATTAGGGTCCAAGACATAAAAATGTCTGGAAAATAACATTTTTACCCCAATTTGGACAGAGAGACGAGAGTCATGATCTCAACTGGATGTAAATTAACTTTTGGGTGTGGATGCTCTCACCTGAGGATTGACCTTGATTGTGGCGATGTCTGCCTTCCTGTCTACATCTCTGACCATGGCCTCGTATGCGTCGCCATCGTGGAGCTGCACGCGCAGCTGGGTCCTCCCTGCCGTTGTGGCAGCTGTGGTTACAACGTGAGCATTGGTCACGATCACACCTGAGTGGTTCACAATAAAACCTGAGCCACTGGAGAGACGCATGTGGCGGCCAAACAGGGGATGTCTAGGCACAGAGAGGAGGAAGATAAATATTCAAATCTTTTTTTTAAAAGCAGATCTGAACAATTTAGTACATTCAGTCAGTAAGAGAACACTAAAGCTTGTGAATTCTTAACGTTCACAATGTATGTCTGTACCCAAACGATGACATGAGAATCATTTCACTCTGCATTTTAAATTCTGTTGTACTGTTTGCTTTACATGTGTCTTAACACAACAATCCCTCCTCCTGGTGGAGAGTTAACATCTCGCTCCTCAAAAATACACACATATGTACATGCCACACCTTACAAACAGCTCAATGTGGACCACAGCAGGTGCTATTTTCTCCACCACGTCAGCAATGAAGTTGAACTTGTAGCGAGGGCTGCCGGGATGGAGCAGGGAAAGACCTACACTGACATAAAGAACACACTGCATTAACATACATAAACACACAACACACATAAACACACACACACACACACACACACACACACACACACACACACAAAATGTTTAAAAAGCAAATAAGGAAACATCTTGAAATATCATACTGGTAGGATGCCATGTACATGGGATTTGTAGTTTTTGCTGGGAACTCTATTAAGAAATTTCTCAATGGAATTCCTAGAACACTTGACACAGCACACTGGAGAGCAGCACCATATTTTCATTGAGATGTAAATTAAGATCACTATTCTTTATATCCTGCTTTTGCAAACATAAACTACATTTTACAATTAGTCTCAGGAGACAGACCCACATTCAAAATGATGCTCCTAATTCTGTTAGAGTTGACTGTTTTTTTTGTCCAGCCAACAGTCCAAACCCTGAAAATGTTCAGTTTACAATAATATAAAACTGAGACAAATCCTGATACTGAGGAATTGAAAAATTACTAAAATGATGAACAGATTGTTGAAATTGTTGCCTATTAATTTTCTGATGATGACTAATTGATTAATTGACTAATTGTTGTCACTCTTCCTATAATGACTTTTGCTTTGCTGTGATTTGATTAGACAGTAGCACTGTAAACTATTAAAGCTGTTTTGTGACCAAAATAAGTATGAAACTGCAGTGTATAAGCACATATAACAACTGTTGCACAACAGACACATTTACAGTGCTGGAGAAGCTACTTTGAAAGCCTTGCACGCTGCCAATTACTTCACACTTGAAGAAGTTTAACTACAGCAAAGCTACCCTGGGGAGAACTCTAGTTTGTTTAACTTAAGTTACTTCGAAAAAGTTGCTCCAACTCCAACCAGTTTGTAAGAAAAATGATCAAGTCGATAATGTACATGTGATATTAAATTATAATAAAATATAATACAAAAAGTCACATTACGGGGAAAAAATGCCACTCAATTGATATTGAGAAAAGTGCTCAGGCGTTCACAGGTCAAGCATAAACTACGAAGAAAAATTTAAATACTCCACTATTTCCTTGCAAGTGCAAGGAATGTCAGCTTTGTTTTTGGATACAACAGAAGTAAAAAATAAATAAATAATGTAGTCCTTCCACTTTATAATTGTAGTTTCAGTGGTCCATTTATGGATGTTTTGTTAATTTCTATGATGTTTTAACCTCCTCCACCCTGCAGCAGGCTGCAGCCCTCTGACCGCCCACAGCAGCCCTACCTGCGCCTGAAGGTGAGCAGGCTCCTTTGTGCGCTTGGATAATCGCCGCTCTCCCCTTCTGCTGAGCTTTCCGGCTGGCTGCTCTCATTTTGCACACATTACCGTACGTCTTCCCGTCACTTCCACACACTTCATGCTCCATCTTGCATCGGCAGACCCCCTTGGAGCCTCGCCGGCTCCCCGCGGCGAGCAGCTTGCACTCCAGGCCGTCCCCGCAGGGCAGGTCGTTTTTGCGGCCGCATGGGTCTCCCTCCCGCGGCGAGCACACCAGGCAGCAGTTACATCTGTCCGGGACGTATCCGCCCGGACAGCTGGGGCTCGGACAAGAGCTCACGTCGCACCGGGAGGCGCACTTGTCAGAGCGCACAGCTCCGGTGAGGTCGTGCGTAAAGAGAAACACCGCTGCGAGTAGAAGAAACTGCATTGTGATGCTGACAGCGCCAAAGGTTCCGATGGATCTGATGTATTCCTTATTATATCATCATATTAAAGGTTACAGCCGGGTTGTTTCTCTGTGTTTAGACCTTAAATAAATCAAAGTTTATACACTCTGCTGGTTATTTGAATCCCGGTCTGATGGCACTGCTTAAAACGACTGGGTCTATGAAGCTCGTGTTCTAAGCTCTGTAGATTGAACTCACCGGTGGTCGCATATTTTGGCAGCCTTGTGACTGTACATTAGTTTTGTGAAGGAGTGGGCCGCTCATGGAATGAAATTGATAAAGCGCAGCACCATCTAGTGGGCGCGAAATGTAACACAACATAATTTAAAAGAGGCCTTTATGTCGATTTAAAGAGAAAATTGGGCACTTTTCATGTGGACCCAACCAGTACTAATGGTAAATATAGTCAATTGAAGCAATAAATTCCATAATGTGGGTTATAATGACCAAGAAAGCTGAGGTCTCAAGCTTGCAGGGCAGTGCTCACATGTACCAGGATGCGGTGCAGGCAAGCTTCTGATGCCCATACCCATGTTGCCTTGTGATCACCACACCAGCCTATAGCTACTTTGTTGGCCAAAATATAGCTTTAGGTGACAAAAATATTCAGTTAGCACACTGGACAACCAGGAGAACTCAGCTTTCTAAGTCAATATAGCAGCAATGAGGTTTTTTTTTTTTTTTTTTGCTTCAGTTGACTACATGAGCTACAAGACCAGATGCTGACGACACACAGCTGCAACGACTATTCAACTGTTGATTAATCTGCATCATCTGTTTTGGACTTGGACTTTGGGAAACACTGATCAACATTTCCCACAATTTTCTGACATTTCATGAACCAAACCACTTATTGATTAATTAAGAAAACAATCGATGATGAAAGTAATTGTTTGTTGCAGCCTTAAAAACACTATATTATTTTGGGGGGCCTCTATAGAGCATGCACTCCATGTACTGAGGCTGTCAATCATCTGCATTGAAAACTACAGTTTTCAACTCAAAAGAAGAGCTCCAGTAAAGGGTGTTATTGATGGTGTCTTGTATGATGCAGAGATCTCAAGAGTGTAATGGAGTAGTTGACAGTCATTGAATATACAAGATGAGTGATGGAGAGCGAATCCTGCCAAACAGAATATTTGTAGATCAAATCAGTTACCCAGTGAGGCCTTTTGTTCTTAAATCCATTCAGTGGAAACATTGCTGGAAATTTGGTCACATTTCACTTGTGTGCAGACATCAGTTAAGGATCTGTGGAAAGTGTGGAGATGAGATGTGTGGTGGAAGAAACTGTGGGAAAGAACCTAAGTACAGTCAATGTGGAGGGGATCACGAAGCACAGCTGGCAGACTGTCCAAAGAGGAAAAAGGAAATTGAATTCATGTGGACCAGGTTGTGGTGAAGGCTACACCATGAGGAAACAGTTAGGCAAGTGCAGATTCGAGAAGGTAGGGAGAACAGGTATGGTAGGAAGCATGAGGAATATTGTTTTAGCAAGGACAAGACTAAGTTCCTAGCTTTTTTTGGCCATGGTGATTAACTGTGCTACTGAAGCAGAAAGAAAGTCTGAAAGAACTGAGATTGTTGTTGATGCTGTAACAAAGTTTTTGGATGTGGTGGGAATCATTGGTGAGGAAAAGCAGGGGCTGCAGAGAGAGGCCTTCAGGCTCTCTCAGTGTCTAGACTAGTAGACTAGTTTATTGGAGAATGGGATGAGGGCAGGGGACTCTTTTATAGGCCTAGTTATTAAGTTCTTAGTTAACATTGGCTAAAAATGTGTTTTGTGAGGTCCTTTGACCTTAGACCTTTATCCACCATAATCCAATCAGTTCATCCTCCTGTCTCCTTGTCAAGTCTTGATAAGTTAACAATAATAAACTAGTAATTAGCTCATTTTGCAGGTTTAAAATGTAAAATATAGTCTAATAGTCTGTCAATATACCACTGAGATGTATCTATTTTCAAGAAAATATCCAGGTCACATCCAAACCAACCCCCTTTTCTTCACACCCAGTTTGAAAACTGAGGCAGATTTTTTTTTTTTTTTTAGCTATATTCATATATATGATTGAGGAGTTTCAATTATAGATGAAAAATATTGATTTTGTGTGTTTCTAAACCATCAGAATTCAAAATATTAGCCAATGATACTTAAAATATTACTGATGTACACAAAACAGTATGCAGCATCAGAAAGATAAACCTCTTGTATAATATTAGTAGAGTGAACAGATCCCAATAAACTAAATATGAGACAATTATTAATTAAAATTTTGATCTGTCCATCCAACTTAAAAACAACATTTCTGTCTCACACTTTATCATCTGGGTAGCACACAACAGACAACAGACAAAGAATTTCTGTCTTTATTGTAGATGTGTTTCCTTTTCTTTGAGGTAGTTTCAATCAAATTAGGCCTAAATCTGCATATCTTGTCACGTTGAGGGGTCCTCTAATTTTCACCGTTCCACGTTTCCCCATCTATCCTAGGGGTTTGATTTTAGAAAACTAGAGCCAATCAAAATGTGGAACATCATCTCAATATGTGGCGCAGTGGGATAATAAGTCCTACATAAATTGGGACACCTGGTCCCCCTAAATATTAGTCATTGTTTTAGAAGATCTGTCAGTCAAACTGAGAGTAAGAGCAGGCTCCAAATATTGCATTTTGAATCTTAAGACACCACAAATTGTGCCTTTAAGTTTATTTTGGTGAATATTTCCCACATGGTGGCAGTGTTAAGCTACAGTATGTGTCTCCTTACTTCCTTCTGCTGCTGATACAGATACTGATCATTAACGCAACTCGTGTTTCATATTCTGTTTCCTCTCCACATGTGTGCTGCTGCTGGGTCTCAGTACGTATGTGAGGATGCCACCTCAGTCTAAACGGATGAGCGTGTGTGGTGACACTAATCAACTACTTCACTTCCACCAGTGTCATGGCTGGGGAGGAGCTACTGCAGAGGAAGTGTGTGGGTGTGAGTTGGTACACGTGTTTCATTTGCACATGCATGCAGACATGTTTTAATGAGAGCAGGTAAATTATGCACGTGTTTGTATCCACATGACAACATCTGCTTATCAATGCCTCCTTTAAAACCTTTATCCATCTAACCTGCAGAATGAGCATGTCGATGTTTACATTGCATAAAGACACAGCTATGCAGTAATACTGTTTGTTTGAATTTTTGGTATCACTATTTTCCACAAGGCCATTGAATATCGGGTTGTTTCTACGCTCTTGGTGATGATTCATGATAAATAGCGTTGGCATTGCCCCACAAATCCCCATTTTTGTACGCACAGGATACAAGCAGTGCTGAAACAATTACACAATTGATCACTTTGTCAATAATTACCAGCACTTTTGATTACCTGTAACATATTTAAGTAATTTATCAAGAAAACTTGACAAACATTCTCTCATTCAAGTGTCTTAAATAAGAGAATTCGCTCCTTCAATTTGTTTTATATGGTTTTAAATTGAACATTTCTGGGTTTCATGAATATAGTTTGAAAAAAGATAACAAGAGGAGACTGGGAAATGTGATGGGTATTTTACACATTTTCTGACATTGTATAGATTAAATTATAACTCAGCAAATAAAAAATACGATCAACTGATAAATCGGTCCTGAAACAACTGTTGGTTGCAGCTCTACATGTATAGAGAGTCTTGACAAGACATTGCAGGCTGATAAACACTGATCTCCAGGGTACAACCATCAGAAGAAGCCCATAATGCACTATGGTATTTGTAGTTAATTATAGTATTCATCAAATACGATGGCTTTGTGTTATTTTTACTTTACAGTATTTGTAGTAAATTATAGTCATGTCATGTGAAGGGTGCCGTCTTATCTCATGAATATACACTGAATAGTCCAATGTCATACATACAAGCTTCGTACAACATTCAGTGTTTCTTAACACAAATAGTTTTGACAGGCAGATTCAACAGTTATTAATGGCTTACTTTTGCTTGAAGCATTACTCTTCACATTATTATTCAATCATTAACTAGTCAGCTAGTTTAATGGCACAGCTGTGTGAAAACTGTAACACCTGAGTTATCTCAGTTCTGCTGAACACGCCTTTGTCGACTGAGTTTGAGGACAGTAAATGTACACAGCTGTAATACTCTGTGTATCATGTGGTTTCCCTCATCAGTTAGTCAAACACTTGCTTTCTCTCAAGCTGGCCCCACCTCCTTAAAATGTATTATGTAATAGAGGGGACTGTGAGATGACACATAAGCACGCCACATTTTGACAAACTGTGCTGTCATTAAAGTGAATGGTCCACTGCTTGCAAATAAGGCTGTCAAAAAATATCAATACTGTGCCACATTATTAAAAGCAATACAATACTAACATTCGATAATGTCAAAAGTACCAAAGAGTGTGTAAAAAAATAAATAAAATAAATTATCTCAGTGCTCATTCACTCATTTTGTGTGCAGGTTGTCAATTTAAAAAAAAGGAAATAATTATCATATCTTGTGTGCCAGGGTCTTTTTTTTCCTCTTTGTTGTGTTGTTTGTGTGTTGAAAGAGGTATCAAGTTTCATGTTTTTATACTCGTACTGTTTAAAATTCTGGTACCATGACAACCCTAATTGCAATAAGACAGAGTTCTACATATGACACCTGAAAGATCCATCTCAAAGAAAAGCTTAAAGACAAACATGTGATCACTTGATATGTTGCACAATGTACTTTGTCTTTTCATACTTGTATCTGCATGTTGTCAATTGTAAGGTCCGTTTTTGTAACCTGCCTAGTGACTATGGATGTAAATTAGCCTTCTTGCTAAATTATGCCATGTTTACATCTTTCGTTTTTATACAGATGTTCACTTAAAGTGTGCTATCCCTATCCAATAAACAGTAAAAGTAAAAAGCTAATTTTGCTGCTTTTTAAAAAAAATCTCATTCCTGATGCAACATACCTACAACTGACCCAAACAAGGATTCAAATTTCCCAAATTTTATTTTTCATCTGTTAAATATACAACGTTTCCTCATACAATCATTGAGTTGGAATAAAAATTTCAAGATGCATACATAAGAAAACACAACAGCATCGAGCAAATGTGAAATATTGTCCTCCGTTTTGTTTTTCCTCTTCATATAACGAGTGTCATAAAGGGAAGGGACAATTTGCCATCCCCCATGCCACGAGGTTCAAGAGAAGCTGCTCGTCAGCAATTAAATACGTGTCAAACGACAAATACATTCATTGTTACAAGAAAAGTCGATTTTTGAGAGCATTCACTCATATTGAAATGTTTAGGAGCAAGAATCTGTATAGAAACCGTAAACAGATTACATTCAAGCAATATTTATTACTAGTCCTCCTCCAGATTTCATATTCAAGTTTCAGCAATATTCTTTTCTTGAGGCTTTTAAATATTCCTTCCACAAACAGAGTTTGGCAGTAGCGAGAGTTGAAGACACTGGGCTTGTGTTTGTTCAACAGATGTGGTTTTGAAAACTAACACTGGGTAAAGAGCAGTTTGACCCAGTTGTGTAGCACTAGTCAAAACACTTCCAGCAGTGCAAGTGCACATCTATATTTTAATAAGTAATCCTACAAGGCAAAGCAAATATTTTTAGACTTCATCCCAGGCCAGGAACAATACTGTCCCAGATTTAAAAAAATCTCTTTCCAGAGAGCTCTGTGAAACCAGTCCTTTAGATTCCCAAACACTACTGAGCCACAGATCTGTTCTTTTGTGGTTCCTAAGTGCTTGTTCTTTGGCCATTAGCCCCACTATGAGACCTTGCAAGATACTTCAGTAGGTACTTTGGGTGGGTAAAAAAAAAAAACCTTTCTGCCTCCTTACAATAAACAAAGCCCACCTCTGTGGAAAAGCCGATTATCCAATCAAGTCACCATGGTAACCACAAACAGCCCCAAGGTCTTTGGGAGACACCGGTATGCCAATCTCTCCAGCTCCTATGCTTCTCTGCACTCTCTTCATGAAATAAGGAATGTTCAGGAGTGCAGTTTCTTCTTTCTTTACTTTCCATCATCATGTCTTCCTCTTCATTTCTCTTCTTGTCAAGGAAATACGAGCAGTCGTGTCCCTCGTTTCCTGACTTCAGGACAAAAAGAGCTGGTGCAGACGTCTCTCCTCAGCTCCCCTTCCTCACCCATCTCTGACTACCAGGAGGAGAAAAAGGGGCGCTTGCAGTGGAAGGTTTGTGTGAAGGCATTGCCAAGTGTGACCACACGTCCCTGGCCGCCTGAGCGGCTGCGCTCCACCACCACCCGGGGCATCTGCACCAGCTGTATGGGGCTCTTCCCGTCCTTCAGTGCCTGGGTAAGGTTCAAGACCTGGTGACAAACAGGGTTCATGATGTATGAAATATAGAAACATGCAGACACCATGCACTGGAAAGGATACATGGGATTAAGCGTTTCATTCTGAGTACTTGTGCACTGCAGGGCTGGGAAATATATAGACATGATATCAATACTGAGACAAGATATCGTCTTAGATTTTGGATATTATTATATCATGATATGGCAAGAGTGTTGTCTTTTCCTGGTTTTAAAGGCTGCATTACGGCAAGTTGATGTCATTTTCTGAACTTACCAGACTATGAAAGCACCAATAGTCACCCCTACAATAAGTTTTATGGTAAAAAAAAGTATTGTGATAATTGATCTTGTCTGTATTGCCCAGCCCTACTGTACACGTTCTACCATAATAGCTGATGTTTTTGGATTAATATTACTGCTGTGCAAATGTGTATGCTACATATTACTGGTGTGGAAGTTTTAAGGCTGTACTAATTTTACTTTATATACTGTTGGGTAGTTTAATCTACAGCAATGCATTATATTCTGTAAGATCATCATATATTTGTATTATCTGAGAACTTACAGTAAGTTGTTTTACAGAAAATGTGTATATTGAGATACATCTTGTGTATTGCACAATAGACTGAAAATATCAAGGTATTATTTATAACTCATATCACCCAGCACTAATGCATTGGTTACATTTGCACTTATGCACCCATAAAATCTGTGCCATGGATTTTGCAAGTATCATCTGATGTGTTCAAATATGACTTCCACAATTAATCAATCAAAAAATAGCTAATTTTCAGTTAAATCAATTAACTGTTTCAGCTTTAATGACAATATAAGACAGCATCATGGTGCCTAAACAGAACACAACAACAATGGACACAATAAATTTTGAGAAATGCCTCAAAATAGAAAGAAGTAACAGTATGACGTTGGCCACTGGAACGATCATGCTACACCTCACCCAGTGGTCATTAATCCACAGAGGTAAAAGAACAGCAGGGGTAGAGGTGAGGAGCAGAATAGAGAGACAGGAAAGGTGAGGCAGGGCAGTAGAGACAAGGATGGGGGTGAGAAATTATGTTAACGTAGGTGATGATGAGGTTACAGAGCAAACAACAGAGGAGAAAGAAAGTGGGTCAAAGACAGTGAGGTGGGATATAAAAGGAAAGAACAAAATGGAGGACATGATGGAGAAAGAGAAAAGGCACATAGACTGGTGGGAGCAACAAGAGTCAAAAATGCTCACCTGTCCCCTCATAACAGACATCTGTCTCTCAAACATGGTTTTGTCAAAGCCTTTATCCGTCTGAAGAGAAAAAGAAAAGCCTGTGTTAGCAGGTGGCCGTCACACTGTGTCACATGTTACTGTGCTGCCAGACAGCTGGTTGTTTACATACCTATTAAAGAAGATTCATTTTATTCTGCATAAACAGACAAAGAAAAGAGAAAAGAGGAAAGTGATGAGGTGTCTTGTACCTTGAACATCTCATAGAGGTCCTCACAGAGGTCCTGGACAAAGTTCATGTCAGAGAGGCGGGACAGCACCAGGTCTCTGGTCTCCTGGGAGAAGGCCACCTTAGCTTGTGGAAGCCATGCCCAGTGGAACGGGTCTGATGGAGTGAGACAGCAACACAACAATACAGTTTGTCATTAAGCTCTCACAACTTGACTTTAAACAAATGTTACCTGCTACTACAGTCACAGCTGTATGTTTCAACAGTTATCTACAAATATTACAACATTTGTTGTCAGCCCACACCATCAAGTAATGTGATATTGTGCCTTACGGTTTTGTTCTGTGTTTTTACTGTGTTGTCTTTTAGCTGCGACCTGCAGCTCCACAGCTCACTCTGTCACTCAGTCGACAAAAAATTCAACACCCTTTGGTGGCAACAGTTTTCGCCCAAAGAGGCTGAAATTTGGCATTGAGGTCAAGTGTGTGTATGTTCCAGTTGGCAGAAGGGGGTGGAGCAGCGAGAGTGGTCTATGACAAAAGACTCATAACTATTAAATGGATTTATGTAATGTGACCAAACTTTGTAGAAAGACACACATAGATGAACAGATGAGTATTTATTTAAAGTGTCCTTCATATTTTGCCAAAACATGCAAAAAAGTTACCTATTTGATGGCCTTTCTTGTTGAGAGTTCAGATGAGAAGATCGACACCACTCTCACTTCTGTTTGTTTTCATTTGAGTGTTGTTGTTTAGTCTGTTTTTTTGTTGTTGTTGTTTCTTAGAATTTGTAAGTGCCTGTCTGTGATGTTTAAACCGTGTCAGGATGAATGCCGGCCTCTCTTTACTGCAAACCAAATCTACCTACGGTTTAAAATAAAGTAATGTGAATGTAATGTTTAATACGTACAAAAAACAAAACGTTGCCATTTTACAAGGAGTTACAATTTCTTGACCTTTGGAAAAAGCCAGGCTACGTGTTACCTCGTGTTTCCAGTATTAATGCTAAGCTAAGCTAATCGTCTGTTGACTTGAACTCAACATTTAGAGTAGAAACATGAGAGAAGTATCAATCTTCTCATCTTGATCTCAGCAAGAAAGTGAATCAATTAATTCCCAAGATTATTCCTTTAACTAGTTGTATGATTGAGAACAGATAAAAGAAAGAATATAAAAAAAACTGGGTTTCACAAAATTAGGACTATTAATGACTATTATCACTATAATTTAAATACTTTTATCATGCTTTGCATGCTCATACGCTCTGGAAACTGGATTTTTTTTATTTTATTTTATAGACTGAGTTACAGAAAAATAATGAATCCAGAATGAAAGTCTATAACTGCTGTTTACACCATTGTTAGTAAGGACAGGGTGTTAACAGAGAGAACAAGCAATGAAGGCAGAACATGAATTAAAGAGGTGAGGGAGAAGGGAAACGTACATGCTCTCCATTCATCTGGATGTTTAAAGGGGAAGGCCAGGCCGTTGTCGATCGCTGCAATCTTGATGCAGGAGTCTGAGCTACTCTCTGGCCACTCTGCATCCTACAGTGAGGGGAGAGAGGATCAGAGACGTCACCACCAGCAACTGACAGAATGATTAATGACCGGTGAGCAGACCAGTTATTGATCACTGTCCAAAGGTGTGATTAATTGGACAGAGCGATGACAACCTTTGCTCGTTTATCAACACATGGCAAATAATGATTGATGATAAGGAGTCACACAGAGTTCTGGTTGTTATAACTAACAAGGTCACCGGGGCTCTAGTTTGTTCTAGACCTGCGATATCCAAGCTATTGTCTGTGTCTGTGGGGCCCTGAGTGTGCTGTGTGTCAATGTGTGGCAGAGCATGAAGTACACAAGCATGTTTGTTTAAAGGGATAGTTCACCCCAAAAGCAAAAATACACATTCTTCCCTCTTATCTGTAGTGCCGTTTGTCCATCTAGATTGTTTCTGTGTGAGCTGCCAAGTTTTGGAGACGCCTGCCATAGAGATATCTGTCCTCTCAAGAATATAATGGAACTAAATGGCACTCGGCTTGTGGTGCTCAAAGCACCCCCCTAGAAAAGTACATGTAAAAACCTCAACAGCGATGTCTCCTTCCAGAAATCATGACCTGGTTACTCAAGATAATCCACAGAACTTGTTGTGAATAGTTTCATGTAGGAACTATTTTCTTCCCACTGTGTACCCACCAACTGTATCACTACACAGGAGGAAGCGTGCATCTACTCACGGACGAGAGAGGTTACAGCTCAGCCAAGGAGGCTGCATTTAATGTTTATATCCCTGTCTGTGTGCCTGCTCTCTCAAGCCTCTGGTCCATGAGTAGATGCATATTTCCTTCTTTCCTTCCTTCAATGCAATGTTAGTTCACTAAAACTAAATAAAAAAACTAAGACTTGGTGCGAAAATTAATTTTACTAAACAGAAATAAAAATAAAAAACTTAATTTTACAGAAAAACAAACTAACTGTAACAATATTGTGTACTGACAAAAATGACTAAAGTTAATTAAAAATTTACAGGGAATGTCTTTAGTTTCAGTTTTTGTCAACACGACAAGCATGAGGAGGCATCGGTGCTCATGTTTTTTGTGACTGGGACGTCTACATGACTGAGTCAGTTGTGTTTCTATTGTAATACCTGTTCTGTACATCTTCAATCTTGTCTTTGACAAATACCACCATATTGAACAAAAAAAATACCAATAGGAATACCTTTATTATCATTGTACACTGTACAAAAATATCAAATACAAATATATAGTAAGATGTCTCAGTAGGCATATAAATGACCGAGGCATTGTGCATACTGTGTGTGCATGGCACAGTCTTCGATACTGAGAGCTAATACTGAAACTAATAAAACAAATCTAAAACTAAACATTTTGCAACAATAAAAACTAAACTGAAATTAGGAAACCTACTATGGAAACAAAAATGAAACTAAATGAATGAATTGAAAACGAAACTTAAAACAAAATAATAAAAATGAAAACTAATGAAAAATACAAAACTATAGTAACTCTGGTGTGGTAATATGGTTGGCAGATGAGAGCGAGAAAATAGTTGGAAACAATATATGTATTTTGGATTTGGAGTGACCTGTCCCTTTAAGCTTTTTGTTTTGTGTGTGTGTGTTTTTAACATGAGCTGTGACCTACATTGGAAATGCATCAACATTCCAGCAGTTCAGGATAATAATTGGCTCTATGATCAGCTGAACACACCTTACATACGTGTTGATTTAACCTCACCTTTTGTCCATCTCCTTCTCCTCCTTCTCCTGGCTTCTCATACTTGATCAACCAGTTATCATTACCTCGATCTGAGAAGGAAGAGAAAACATATGTATAGTGAGCGGCTATGAGCAGCTATGAAGTGCAAAAGAACAGTGATAATAGCTGTAATTGGCTAGTGGGTAAAAGAAAACTAATGCCACTAATCTAGGATCAGAAGGGTTATAAGGTTTGACTGATAGACAGTTATGCAGTCCTGTGTTTAAGCTATGTACACACTGTTAAAATATTAACATAGACACACCCTCACCTGTGTTTCTAATTACATAGTCCAACACTACCAGCCGCTCAAACTGTGACTGCAGCTGCTTCCTGATGTTCTCTGGCAGAGGTTCTGCCTCGAAGCGCCGCAACCAGTAGTCTGCTTCACGGTAACCCTCCACAAACAGCTGAAAAGAGCCCACCTGGGAACAAACACAGCATGTATCACATATACATAAAAAACATCATACTGCAGTGTTCAGTGTTCTGAAAATAGTGGGTAGTTTGATTGGCTGAAATGTCAACAGTGTGCGACAGTTGTAACATGAAGCCGACTTCCTCATACTGCTTCCTCAACACTTCACAACTCCTACAAAGCTATAGATCATCAAGAGGGCTGCCTCAGCTGCCCAGAGACTACCAGCAGAAAATAGCAATTTGCTAAAAACCCGGTACATTACATATCTCCGTGTTTTATATAAGGCTAATGTTTTTGTGCATTGTCCCTGTTCTAATAAAGAAACAAGAAACAAGCTACACAATACTTAATATATTTTTGTTAAATGCTAAAACTGGCACTGGATGCAAGTACAGTACACTATAAAAGAGATACCCAAGAATACCCAATCCCTGTTTGAATGACCCTGAAAAAAGAACTCAGTTTGAAGCAGAGATGACATTTATTCTTCCTCTGACCTATTTCTTTGAATTAACCTGTCCTTCCGAGGAACACAAAGACAGGCAGCGTGGCACGATTCCTTCTACTGTCCTCTGCCAGAGCTGCATCAGTAGCTATTCTGAGCCCTCCATGTACTGACACAACAACTCTTTTTACCACACGATGATGTGTATATGTAAAATTAAAAAACATTACATTACAGAAATTACTTGTATCTGTTAAAAAGAAAATTATGTTAACATTTGTTCTAATTACACCATTTGTATAGAATAATCACGATTTTTGTTTACAATTACAAACCTATTGCCTGAGTTCATACAATTTAATGCAATTTTCACGTTATTTGAAAGTCATATATCTCATTTGTCAAAAATGCATGTTTAATGCTTCACTAACACAAGGTTGGAGACCTAATTTACCTGGTGGGTCACAGACCAAAGAAAACTACAGCTTGAGTTTGCCCAAAACTACCAGTTTAGTCCAACCAGCGGTGAGATGCCAGTTGTCTGGTCAATTCCATTCGTCAAAGACGAAAATGACAAAAATGACAGCCGAAAAAATACATTTGCTGATTTTACATTTACAGTTTATCTCCACAAATCAAATCAGCTGCTGGTTGTCGACCCTGAAGTGACTGTTGTTGTCAGTG
This sequence comes from Lutjanus campechanus, assembly GCA_027495735.1. Classification (NCBI taxonomy): domain Eukaryota; kingdom Metazoa; phylum Chordata; class Actinopteri; order Lutjaniformes; family Lutjanidae; genus Lutjanus; species Lutjanus campechanus. The sequence goes on along the minus strand of JAJHUR010094589.1, from coordinate 17,270 downwards.
CATCATTACAGTTATTCCTCCTCAAAGCTCAGCTGCTAGGTGTTTCACATAACAACATAAAGAAAATGAAAAGAAAAACAGACAGGATATACCACACAGGAGTGAACAAGAGAAGAGTTTCCAGCCGATGCTTCTCATCGATTGCTTAGACAAAACAGCTACAAGTTACAAACTGTCAAGATTTCCCACTCTCTGTTACCTTGGGTGGCAGGCCGACTCTGTGGAAGCGTCGTCCCACCTTGGGGACTTTCTCTAAGGCGTACTTCTTCCCCCTGGATTTGGCTCTGTCGATGGCGCTGTAGTGGAACGTTTCGCTAGCCAGATACACCACCTGATACAAAAGGAAGACAGTTCAGACAGTTTAGTTCACACTGATTTGGTTGTATGCTGTTACCACTGCTGAATAGCTTCTCTTACAGCTCAATAAAAATGTAACTTAATCACATCTACATTAAGGTGCATTCAGGTGTTCACTGAGTATTCTACTGCAATATATTATTTATTTATTTTTATCATTTATTTATTTATACTTACTTATACTTATTTAGACTTATACTATAAAGGCTCATGCACACCTTCAGTTTCTTGTGGACTGTTTATTTCAATTGTAAAAGTCTATTAACTTTTCCATATTTATATTTTCTCTTTTTTTACAATTTACTATATACACATTGTTTTCTGATAGAATGTGGCAATTTTAATTTTGTACTATGATAACCTATTGTCTATTTAGAGGTCTATTCATGGGGTAGCCACATCAGCGAAATTATGACAGTGTTACCCTGATTTCTACCGTTACCATTACATTGTTAGCGTCTTTATGAAAGAGATGACTTTGGATGAATTCATTTTAATTATACATATATGTATATGTACATGTAGAAATTGACTGTGAATTTCCATTGTTGGTGAGGGGATGTGCCTTCTAATTGGCTAAATGCATACAGATTGGGGGACTGCCTGCCTGATGGCTCATGCTCCCTAAGTGGCCACAAATGAGGAGGTTGTTACTCTCCTCTAGCCTAAATTCAAAAACTTTAAAATGTAGTAACACACATAAACTCTGAGCCCCCACCTTCGTTCTTGGCACCACTCCTAGGCCAAGCTTGGTATCAACCAGTGAGGCAGCAGCCTCCGAGAGGTAACCCTGGTTGGGCAACAAGCAGCCTCGGCCGAAACAACATGGACAGCACAGCTAATGAGGGAGGGAAGGAGAAAGAGGGCAAACAGGAAACCTTGAGAAAGCTGTTTTTGTGACTTGTGTGCTTAAACTCCTTTAGATTGTTTACACACAGATAAAACACGTGACACAATGTACCTTATGAAAATATTTGGTCCATTTAGGGTTCAGGTGACCGTAAGGTTCCTCTGACTTTGGTTTGAAAACACCAATGATTTTCTGTAGAAGGTAAGGAGAATGATAAAGAGCATTATATCAATAATGCATTCAGCCAATGAGAAAAAAAAAAACAGCACACACAGGGACATGATGGCCATTGAACTTGACCGTTTTACCTTTGTGGGACTTTTACAAGACCCACAGAATTAAAAAGGCAACCACAGGCAAGACATGTAAAGTTATAAACAACAAATACAAAGTGACAGAGATGCTGTTAACAAGTCAGAGATCAATATCTTTCCCTCGAAGCGTACATTAAACTTGTTAATGTGATGCTAATCATTCATGCTGGCTATCTGTTATTGATGTGAGCGTCACTGGCTGCATTATTCAGCCAGTCTCCACAGGAGACTCCTCCTCATGTTAACTTCCCAACTCCTGTACATTCCCTTCAGCTGCTCAACTCTTCTTGAGAGCAATGAAGAACCACCTTATAGGAAACCACACTGTAAGCTATATGTCCAAAACCCAGCACTTGCTATGATCTCTAAACTAACTGGATAAATCTGAATGGGGAAAGTGGATAAATCTAATAATTAATGTTATAAAACATAATGTACAAGGCAGTAAATTAAAAAAATGTTTTTGAGATCCATGGTCCTTCCTCTCGTCCTCCTCTCCTTTATCAGTGTCATTCCTCTGTCTCACCCCTTTTGGGTCTTTGACAAAGTAGCTCCCACTGGAACCCTGGGAAATCCTCTCTGGAAAGACGCCATTCTCAATAGCCTGTTCCGCCCTTTGGATAATATCCGCAAACTCTGGATCATCAGGAAAATGGTTGAAGTCCCCACTGTTGGTGCCTAGAATGAGAGAAAGATAAGATTAATATTCATATTTACAATGTGGACATTTCGGCTAAAAACATGGTGGAAATGGCGTCTTTTGTGGTTAAATTTTAATGTCGCCGCTCACGGACACTTGGATTACACCACACGAGCAGGATGGAGACAATTTGTGTTTGTTTTGTGTTCTGTTTTTTACATTTTATACGTGGTCTCCATTCACTGCAATTGTACTGGATTTGGCTGCAACGCTGTTTTCTGCTGAAACTCCAGGATTGTTTTGTGAACTGAAGATCTTCACCCATCCTCACATTAGCATAGGGGTGAGTACATATTGAGTGAATTATCGTTCTGGTGAGTAATATCTGAGTCATAATATGTAGGCTAAAAAGGATCCAAATGCCATTAAAGACAGATTTTGTTTTAGCTTTTTCCATGGATAATGAATAATATTTACATTCACAGGTCTTCTTTGCAAAATCTAGTTAAAAGTAGAAAGATTAGACCTTTAGACTATTTCTTTTCAAATATATTACAAAAGACATACAACTTGAACATGGGACAGTTAAGTTAAGTTCCTAAACATGTGCAGCAATGTGGCTGCAGCTTGTTTGCATTGATTACATGTAGGGCTGATATAGGTCCTAATCTCTCTATCTAGATAATCTGCCTTTGGTCCAATGCAGAGTTACAGGGGGACATAATGGGAAGCAGGTAGAGTTAGACGCCACAAAACCTCTAAGGTGTAAATACCTGTAGAAATGGTAAAATAATTTCTGTGATAACTGCACAAAGGAGGCAAACCTGTTTGCAATGTAAAGATCAGATCAGAGACCAGATAATGCACTGATTCCGTTTCTCACATGTAAAGCACAGAGCACTGCTTTAGCATAAATAAACAACATGCGGCAAACGTGGTGTGGTGGAATTTAGATCAAAATGTGGTTGGATGTTGCGAGTCTGACACCTGATGAATGCCACATTTTAATATCAGGCCCCAATACGGATATTGGGTCGGAAAGGCCCCATCTCTAATTTTATTGACATTTTTCAGCTATATCACCCAACCCTAAAATAACATTTCTATATTTCTATGCTTGTACACATATCTACAGGTCAATATTTCCATCTACTGTCTCTCCTCTAATAAGCCATTCTACTGGTACTAGAGCCATTCTCTACACTGTTTATCCTGTTCAGGGTCATGGGAGGCTGGAACTGTTCCCAGTGAGAGATGGGATACAACCTGGACAGGCTAGAGCTACTCTATCACATTTACACCTACGGGCAATATAGAACTACCATTTCACCAAACCTGGTTTCTTTGGACATGCAGGTCAATTGCAGACACACAGAGCATGCCAACTCCACACAAAATGTGTCCAGCTCATCGGTGGATTTAAACCCAGAACCTTCTGCTGGGTGAAAATGAAATGACAGAGTGAAATGAGTGACTCTGCCACTTGTTACAAAATGGTATTTTTCTAACTGCCTTGCAGATCTCATATAATTCCCAGGATGTGACTGCTCTCTGGTGGATATGCGGTGCCAATTTTCCCTTTGATGATGAAGGCCCAATCATATGACATGACACGTTCTACCATCTCCTCCTCCTCACACTCGGCAGAACAGTCGGCTGACAGAAAGGCTCCATATGCTGTGTATCAGTCACACTAAAGTCACAGTGGGATGCATGAAGGGATGAAGGGACAGACACGGGGAGGAGCGGAGGATGAGAGGAATGGACAAAGGGACGGGGGGACAGTTAACATGCCATTTGTCACAGAGAGATAAGGAGCAACAAAGATAGCTTTGAAGCTAATTCACTTGAAGGGTGGCTAAGGAAAAAGCTAATTAAAAAGAGGAAGGAGATAACAGAAGGGTGGAGATATACAAAAATCACATCAAGAAACCTGGCTTACTTATAAATTTGCATGTTAGGGTTTACTCACGACGTCGCCCACTTAGACCTGATCAAATATCCAATCTAATCTGCTGTCTTTTACTTAACGGGGACCTCTAGGACTTCCACCCACACTTTTTTTGATACCACAGTCTATGATTTGTAAAGTTAATTTTCATCCACCTGCAAACCACCAGCCTCAATATTGACATCTCTTTTTCTAAAAGCCACATACTACTGCATTCATTATGTTTTCAAGGTCTGTGCATGAGGTGCTTTCCTTAAAGGAGAGTTAGGGGATACAAAGGCAAGGTTGTTCTTGTATTTTGAGCTAAATTTGGCAGTTGTTTATATGCCTAGTTTATACAATGACATAATTAAAGTAAGGCCTTAAGAAATGTGAAAGTAGAGTACCAGATGATTTTAAGGCCAACTCTGACTTAGGCAAACTTTAATCATCAGACTTGCCTCAAGACTTGAATCTCAGCCTTCCTGATGAAGATAATCCATCAACTTTAAACCATTATACTACCAGTTTACATGAGCAGAATAGCAGCAAGAATTAGACTATTCAATTAATAGCTTGTTATCAACTATTTAATTAATCACCAGCTATTTTGCGGATCAGTTAACCACTCTGAGTAATTTAAGAGAAACTATGCAAGTTCACCGATTGCAACTTTTCAAATGAATATTTTCTTTTCTACACGTTGACATTAAACTGAGTATCTTCGTAGACAAAATAAGACATTTGAGGATATTGGGATTTGGGGAACAGTTCCGCCATTTTCCAACATGTTATGGACCAAATATCAATAATCAAAAAAAAGCCTTTGTTATAGCTGTAATGCGTAGAGATTCCTAATTCCTACAGCATGATTTGGACGATTATACAGTAAATGTAAATGTAAAGTAATAAATAACAACATATCTGGTTTCATCACGCAATGTTGTGTATGGGCTATATGAAATCATTGTGCATTATACTACCCCAGTTGGAAAATAATTGATACTAGAAAGACATGTAACATTTGATTTTGTATGTGTGTTACACCATCTTTGCCCAATTAATGAGAGAGGTCATGTCCCTGAGTTTGACCACTATGCCGTCCACAGTGACCCCCTTTAACCTGAAAGGTCGCCTGGTTGATGTGCAGTTTGCATCTAGTAATTGCCAATGTGCCACTGACCACAAGAAATGTAACCATGAAGATGTCTCTTTGGTCTGCAGGGATGCTGACTGTTACTTAAAAACAGCTCCATCTTGACATTAATGGAGGAATAATATGCTGTCAACACAGAGCTAAAGATAGATTGCGATAAAGTCCTGCTGGATACCTCTGATTTACAACACAATTTGTCTGTGTGCAAGACAGAGTTGACACAATATTTTATCTTTGTCATGTAATTTCCAACAACAGATTCAGTGCATTTATTCAGCTGTCTTGCCTGATGAAGGATGTATGCTTCCACTGGATTGTACCATTGATGAAAGTATATAATAATGTCATAGTGTTTGGCTGCAGGAGGCAGGAATGTCTATGTCTCTCCCCCTTTCCATTATTCTCACCCCGCAGAACTCCACGGTGAAAGTAAACACACATGCATACTTTCTCTCTCTCAAATTCCCTCCCATCACCATCATCATCACGCACTGTACGGGACTACAGAGTGTTTGCATGTCTGCCTGTGTGTTTGCTTGCACAAAGGCTTTATGCATATTTAATGTCCGTCTCTCTCACTGAGCCAAAGTCATTTAATGGGCCCAACAGAGCTCTTTCACAGCTGGAGTGCAGCTCAGAGCTCTAGAGACCTGCTGACCTGCAGAGCACACAGTGTGACATGTCGCAACACTTCACTCTGAAAAGTGTTACTGCTAAGATGTGTGGCCACACTGAACATTATACACAACGTTAGACTGGATGACTGTTTTTAACTGGTTATGAAAAAGTCTCAATTTAATACTGATGCCTCAGTATGACCTATATAAGCAAACAAGACTATCTGCAAGAAAATCAGCTATTTCTATTTAGTTATTCTTAATTCATGCCAGCTGGTCAGATTCTTCTTTCAATCAGATGCTGAAAGCCTTGATTTACATTTTTTTCAAGAAAAGTTTGCAGTATATTAGCTAGTTAAACAGAGGAAGGAATTCGATTTTTGATGTTATATTTCGTGGTTATTATGATGGAAAAACTATTGCTTTTGTCCACAAGGGCCTCAAAAAATCAACAAAATATGAAAGTTCCTTCTAGTGGCTTTAATTAGTGGTATTTAGTGGAATTTAATTAGTTATTCTACACTTAGACAGTTACATAATCAAATGTCCTATTCTATTCTGTATTTTGCATAACTTTAAATTAGATAATTCCACATTGCTTGCTGCTCATTCGTATCTACACATGGACAATGGACTTGGATTATATGAATGTAAATTTTAGCTGTAAGGCCTCACATGGTTTATGGTCTAGTTGTATTTGATATGCATGGCACAATTTAACTGTCAGAATTTGCCATGGAGATTGGCATGACATTTTGCATCACACAAAGCGACATAGTACAACAGCTCTCAGGACCGTGTGGCAGCTCCTCATTTGTGATTCACTGAATGAAAACTGTGCTGTAATTCTAGACCTGAACACTATTATACTAAAAGGCCACAGGGAAATGGGACACCAACACCTGCGATTTCAGGCTCAGCATGTCAACCTGTGGCCTAGATTTCTGGCCCTGATAGAACATGGTCAAACAATAGATCTCAGCAGAGACAGAGAGAGATACCAATAGAAGTGAATATAGAAGGAAAAAAAATGCTCCAAAACTATGTGGCAGCAAGGGAAAAAAGGTGGGCGGTATGAGGGGGAGAGGTGTTAAATCCAATTAGCAGTCAAGTCAGAATGAATGCTGCTTCCATGGTGACTAGATCACCTTTTCTTTGTTTTCCCCAGTACCATCTTTTTTCTTCTTTTTATAGTCCAAACAAATCTAGTGCTGCAAATATGCAACGCTGAGAACAGAGAAGCAACAAAACAACAGACATGGGCAATAAATAGATTCTATTTACCTTCTTTTTGACTCTATACCTACACTGAGAAGGACATGTGCCTAGAAACCTAAACACGAAGAATATTCAGAAGCCACAGATGGAGCAGTGTCTTAGAGAAATGAGTAACTCTTATGCAACAGGGAAGATAACTTCTATCCTAAAAATTATTCCCCAAATACTGGAGATTGTGTGTCAGATATGCTACAAAGTGATGCCAATGGGAATTCATGAGAGGTTGGGTTAATAGTTATAGATGCCAGCTATGGCAAATGATGTCTTACTTTTAATAAATAATGAACAATAAATTAAGTTTTTAAAAAAAGAAACCTAAACACCTGCTTCCCCTGACTTTGGATTAACAAAGAACAATTTTAACAATTTAAAAACCACTACAAAAACCATGCAATTATGAGAGTTTGATGTAAGGGTGTTTCCCATGAGGGCATTTGATAATTGATTACTGTTAACCAGGGGCCAAAATTAGCACCAACCAAGAGCTAAATGCTCGTAAAACCAAGTGGTTCTAGATTTGTTTTAGTCACCAGCCAAAGAACAGCACTAATCAATCGAGTGGCTGGTCAACTTTGAGCTGAATGTGGACAAAAAGGTTCATTTTGGACCATTCTATTAACTACACTTTGGACTTCATGTTCAGGTCACCAGGTAGAAGTGCCAGCTCATATCTTCCACATGGATGATAACAAGCAGCTTTTACATCAGCTGACTGGAAAACTCACACAGGGTACACAGACAAGGTAAAGGCTCAATCTCCATGCAAACACAAACCAAAGGCCTTCAGTGTAACATGAATGCATGGAGTGTTTTCTTAATAGTCACAGTTGTCTGTTCGCTTAGCAACAGGGTACTTCTCTACTTCTTATTACTTTTTATTCAATCAATATCCAACATTTTGGTTCCCCATAGAACTGCAACGTTTAATTGATTGAAAATCAATCAGTTGGGTTTTTTTTAATAAAATATGTCCAAATTCTATGATTTGAACTCCTCAAATGTAAATATATTTCAGTTACTTTACTACTATGTGACAGTAAACTGAATATCTTTGGGTTGTGGACAAGACAAGACATCTGAAGACGTCATCTTGGGCTTTGGAAAACAGTGAACAACATTTGTCACCATTTTCTGACAATTTCTGGACCAATCAACTGATTAATCAAGAAGCCCCACAAAATCAGGCCCAAGTGCCCACCAGGGGCCCTTGAGGTAGAGCTGCAACTAACTATTATTTTCATTACTGATCAATCTGATTAATATTTTAAGTTAATCAATTACTTGCTTATAAAATGTCAAAAAAAGTGGGAAAATGCACATCACAATAACCCATGGCCCAAGATGATGTCTTCAAATGGCCTTTTTTGCCCAACCAACAGTCCAAACCCCAAAGGCTCTTCATTTATTGTCATTAGAAACAAAGAAAAACAGCAAATGTTGCGAAATGTCTGACATTTTTGTTTGACAAAATGAATCAATTATCAAATAGTTCGCAAGTGATCTTCTTTCAGTCGACTAATCGATGCAGTACCACCTTGAGGGTTTCTCAATGGGGAGCCACGGTGAAATGGTTAATAGTCCTCACAGGGCTTGCTTGCATAATATGACAACGTTTTGACCACGTTGCATTCAGTTATCTATACACCTAACCTAACCTAGCAACCAGCACCCAGCTAAATGCGACAAAAACACATGTTCCTCAGGATATATCTTCATTGAACACGCGTTCCCTGCCTTGGCTCTAATCCACTCGTACTTCCTTTAATCAGATCTCATAGGCATCGATCCAGAACAATTACCTGGGGAGGCCAAGGTGTCTTTATCCGACGAGGAGCTGTGTCTGTTCCGCCTGCTCCGCTTCTCTCGTACACCCCGCGGAGACGACGAGCTTCCTGCTAAGCACGGTAACAACAGCGCCTCTTCGCCGGAGCCCTCCGTCTCCAGCTCGGTCAAGACGCTCTCACAAGAGTCCGAAATGCGAACGGCGACTCCAGGGTTCGCCGCAAGCCCCAAACCTAACCTATTCCTGTCAAATAATACCTTTGGAGGGTCTGAGGAGTGAAAGTTACACTCCGAAGCAGGTACCGCTGTTGCTCCGGTGTCCAGCACTGACTGGCTGGTCTCTTCTGTCTCTGTCGGGTCGCATTCTGACATCATTGTCGCTCAGTTTTTAAGACATACAGTTAATTGTACATTAAATGACATTAAATTTCCTTTAAGCCGTCAACCTTCCATTTAAAAAAAGACTTTCTTCTTTCCACGAGTACATAAAGCCCAAATAAATTAATCGAAAGCGGCTGCTTTCGCTCACCGATATGCCCACATAATCCGTGAAGCTCGGCGGTACTGCTTCCTATTTGGCTCACTGCGCATGCGCTCCAAAAAGGAACACCGATCGCTAAAGGTGCCTTCAAGTGCTCCTTGTGAAGTCCGAACTCCCGCAATTTGACGACGTTAGCAATTTCTCGTTTAATGTGCACTCTTTACTGTAAAAAAAAAAAAATTACACGTCAATTTCACATGGTAGGACAATGACTAATGTAGGGTACAAACCAAATATTAGCTTAACAGTATAAAAACCTGCTTTCGGAGTCAACAAGAGAGCTATAACTGAAAAAAAAGTAAGGTTTTGTAACCCACTGGCACACACACACACACACACACACACACACACACACTCGCACATTTATTTATTTATTTATTTATTTATTATAGTACTTTTGGCCTGCCTAGCTTTGCACAAAGACGCGTTCTTCCCTCTGCTCTTTCTCTCTCTCTCTCTTTGCCTCTGTCACCTATTTTTAAGGGAATCATACACTGTAAACAATACACAGGGCATAATATAATGCTTCAATAACCTCAACTAAACATATGAAATCATTAGAAATCCAATCATTATTTATTTATTTATTTATTTAGCATTAGGGCAGTGAGCAGTGAGCTGTTCTTGCTGTGGGTTAACTTTTACAATAATTAAAAAGCACCAGCAACACTCACACACACAGCTCTGGTATCCTGATATCTAATTAATCTATATTTCGAAGTGTTAACACTTCGCAAACAAGTATACTGATGCCTTCACTGTCCATTCATTTATGGCACTGCTTTCCCTCCTTTCACATGTGGCAGCTAACTTCTATGACCACTAGATGTCGACACTGATACACAAATGAAGACTAGCGCAAAGTATTAAGTGCCAAAACAATTTTTCCTTAGAAATGTACAAATCTTTTTCTTTTTTCTCTTTGATGTAAAATACTAGTGCTCCTTATAAACCAATTTGAAGTTCTCTTTTCCTCAACAAGTGCCATCATTCTTAATATTTGACCTGAACAGGAGTAACTCCTGGTCTACAATGTCTCTGTTGGGACTGCAAATTAGACTTTTTGTGGTGCAGCTGTCATGTGGTAAGATGTTGATTGATTTTCCTACATTCTGGATTAATGCAGGATGCCCCCTCTCTGTAACTATTTGAACTTAAGTTCAAGGTTTTCTTTCTCTTTTCTTTACTTTCTCACAGTGACCCTCAATCACCCAGCTCTCTCCACATCACCTCACTCCCCCTTAACCCGAAGCCCCTCTCCACCTATATTCCAGCCCCTCCACCACCACCTATCTCTCTAATAAGGGAGTGAAGCTGAACCACATGCAAATGAGCAGTCAGCCAGCTGGTATCACAGCAGTCATGTGATCTATCAAGGTAGGGGGTTAAGGGGTGAAGGAGACATGGGGAGAGGAGGGAGGAAGGGAAAGAGGAGGAGAGAGCGCAGGGAGAGAAGAGGAGAGGGATGAAGGAGGGATCTGGGGGGATGAGAAGGAGATGGACAGGTTCAAAGACGTGCTGCAGAGACACACGGGCATCCCTCTGCCAGCTCTTTGCTAGATGTTAAAATAATCCTATCAGCCCTATCTCCCTCTGTCCATCAGTCTTCTCTACACTGTTTCTGCCTCTGCCTCCATCCTTTTATTTCTGGATCCCTCCACCCTTCAAGGACAAATACCTGAAATGTCACTCGTGTGACACATGACACTTTACAGGGAAGCACATCAGCACACCTCTCTTTCTGTGTGTGTATGTGTGTCGAAACCAACTGTATGTACTTCACCCACCACTGGGTGACAAGCCCCTGCAGCAGTGTGCATGAATGCCTGTGTGCCTCACTGCCTCACTGTAGCACCCATTCCAGCAGATTCTGCTGGCATAAGATCTGGTTCACTCTGCCAACAGCAACCACCCTCATCCATTCCTTCTTCCTTCCTCCTCCTTCCCCCTGGCTGCTTGATGAGGGAGAGAGGGAGAACCCTGCAGCTCAACTCATTTTTTTATGTGTATGCATGTTTTTGGTGATCAGGGTATTTGATTTGATTTGATTTGGTAGTTTGTGAACAAATACATCCACACTGCAAGGCCAAAGCAAGACTATGCAGGCTCCTGATTGAACTCCACCACACATGCCTGTAACATTCCAGATTTTGTCATTTTATTTCCTGTTTTATTTTGTATGCTTACCTCTTGGGTCGTTTCAGTTTCCTATGTTTTCCCACCTCTCATCATCAACCACACCTGCGGCCACTTACTCACCTGCCCCTGATTATCCTCTTTACCATCCCTGTGTACATACCCACCAGCTCCTCATGTCTTTGCCACATTGTCTTTGTTCCCTGTGACTTTTAATTTCTAGCTTTCGCTGTTTGTCTCCCTGGATTTCTTTTGTACTTTGCCTCTTTCTTGGATTGAAGGATTTTGCCTTTTCCCTGTCTGTTTTGTTTGCCTTTTTGGACTCCTTGTGTTTTGCCCTTTTTTTTGGACTCTAGTAAAGGCATTTACCAGGGTCTGACAATTGATTGTTTAAAAATGCATTTATTACAATTTTCTACATGCAAAATTCATTTATATTATAAAAGTGAACAATCACATACACATGGCATCCAGTGGTCATCACACATTTATAAATATTTAATTTTGTGGAGGAGCTGTTAAATATTTGGCCATCATCCATATTTATTCATTAATTCTGGGCCAATAAACAGGCCCTGTGTGTCTTTTCCTTGTCAGCGTTTGTCCATTTTGGCTCAGTAAGGTGTCTGTGAAGGAGCACTGCACTGTGCCAGGATGACACCAGTTACCTGTTACCTGTCAAGACAAATTCACACAGAGGAAAGACAGTTAGGAACTGCATGTGGATGCCAGTGTGTGTGTGTGTGTGTGTGCGTGTATAGTAGAAAGGCAGTACCTCTCGGACCAAACATCTTCAGGTAGCAGTGTGAACAGTATGGCTTCTCATCATACTGAAAAAACGACCAGCGGGACACATTTAATGCATCATTCTACTCTACATTCTAATCACTTTTTCGCAATTTTCCTCATATATTTTCTCATTTATTGTCCTCATATACCTCAGCATGTTGTCCAGCTGTGAGCTGTCTGTTGCACTTCTGACACTTCAGACACAGGGGGTGGTAATCCCGCCCTAGGGACCTCTTCTTCTCACCTGTACCAAAGGTAAAGAAAACCAAAACAACTCTTTTATTGAGAGTGGGATACACTGTAAAAAAAAAAAAAAAAAAAAAAAAAAGTAATACAGGAATTTAACTTAATGTAATATTTAATTCCTTCCTTTTAAACTTAAACTTAAAATTTCTAATATTTACAATAATATTTATAATACACAACTTCTTCAAACTTGAAGTCTTTTGGATTGAAGTGATGAGTTGAATGCCAAATTCAACCAATTCATTAAATTAAGTTTCTAAAGAAACATGATCAGCACATTAGACTTCGCTGCATGACATACATGGTTTGAGAGTTTCTCTGACTTTCTGACACCATTCTTTTTTATAGTTTGAAGAAAAGATATAATGAAGACTTGCTGCGTATCTATAATACACTTGAAGGTAAGTCATGTTTTCTTGTTTTCAGAATAATTAAAACACAGTGAACCATGATGGAGGTTAGTATTGAAATCAGCCTCTACTCCTTTACACTTTAAATTTAATAAATCCAACAGGAGCAGCTGTTTTTTGTTTGAAAGCAAATCAGCAAACCAACTTTTCAAACTCAGGAAATGTAAAAGGAAATCAAGTTAGATCATTATAAAACAACCTTACTTTTCAAATTCAGTCAATTAGAAATTTTAAGGCAGCCTGGACACTAACTGTAATTATAACATGTATATTTGTATGGATATTTAGCCAAAAAGTCAGAGGAAAAAATTGCATTGCACACATACACTTTAAAAACATCATTCACGTTTGGATTCCCCAAAATGTGGCATAATCACTTTAATTACATAACATTTTTAATTAAAAAGAATTTAAAAGGTAATGTGCACTATAAGCTCATTCATAATAAGACATTATAATACGTTTAAAGTCATTCTGTAGTGTATGACTGATGTTCATGAAACATTATTCCATTTCAGAAACTTAAAATTCATTAACTGTTGTGAAACATTGGTGCAGTTCTCTATCAGACTCTTCTTCAAGTCAGCATTCATAAGTTCAGCATTCATAATGCTTTATACATACCAAAGTGTCCTGGGTTACACAACACATTATAAGTCATGACTTTGGCCAGTTATAAGACACTAAAGCATCATAAGAGATTAGAATTTGAAGTATGTTTCTGAAATGGAATAATGTCTTATAAACCTCAACAATAGGCGTTAACACTGTCACTGTTGCATGTATGTATAAAGCATTATGAATGATGAACTTATACATTAATAATACATTATGTCCATCAAATACAATACTTTATGAACATTGTTATACATCGTCATGCATGATTATGAACATTTATCAGGTGTTTTATAAGTCCTTAGTCATTATAAAGTCTTATGGATGTGCTTATGAAGCATTACATGACCTTCATAGAAAGTGTTACCATATTTTTCATTTCCGTTACCAGATATATTGTGATTCAAGTGTCTGGTCCAGAGTACAGACTGTTACTCTCATCAGTGCAAACGGACCAGAGAGGGTGGTGTTGGAGGAAAAGAGGTAAGTAGGCCGGGTCACATCAGAGAATTTGAACTTAGCTGGCACATGAATAGGAAACTTAAACTAGCAGTAAAAAAAAAAAAATCTCAACAAAATAGACTTGAAATAGTCGGTTTAAGTGCTGTTTTTCATCTAATAATGAGGTCTGATTTTCGGAGAGGCCTCGACTAAAAGAGACAGAAGGTAAGGAGGAAACCCAGAGAGCAGCGTGCAAGCTTGTTTGGCTAGACCCACATCCTGTTGTTATCATGGATTCATGTGCATGCATTTGTGTGTGTGTGTGTGTGTGTGTGTGTGTGTGTGTGAAAGCAAAGGAGAACGAGAGAATGAAAAGCTTTTTTTGTCCTCCATATACAGAATAGAACCAGATTTATATTAAAAAATAGACCTAAGAACCTTTGAAGCACGAATATCAAAGCCTCTTTTTCAAAGCAAATATTTAGATTTGTCATGGCAGGAAAAGCACAGGTGAAGCTAATAATGTTAATAATGTCTCCATTCCATATATGTGTGTCTGAGTCAGTGTGCACGATAATGGGCCTTAATAGTGGTACACATAAATGGAATGCAGCCATTGTTAACTTTATTGGTTGCACCTGTTCATTACTTTTCTTTTATCTCATAGACTTTTGACATTTTTGTGATAAGTTCCGTTTTACGTTTTCTTGTCTTCTTCTAATTTTATTTTTTTTCCTTTTTGAGTGAAATGAGTCAAAGAAGAAAAGACACTGAAAAACAGAGAGAGCAAAAATTCAGAGAGACATAGATAGAGACAGAGACAGCCAGACAGAGGAAGTCAGATGTACAGAGTAAAAATTAAAGAGGTCAGACTCACCAAAGTAAACGGGCTTCCCACAGATTGGACAGTAGCCTACCATTATGGTATATATAATTATTTATCGTACAGTCTGGATGCGTGCCCTTTAGCTGGCGTGGTGAGAACTGAGAACTGTGTGAACTGAAAATTGACAGGAAAACCGTTAAACTGCAGATATGTCAGCGTCTTATGAAGTCAAAACCAGGATGTGGTGAGTGACACGTCACAGGAAGAGAGAGAAAAATGTGATTTGAGAGGTAAATACTATCATCAGTGGAAAAAAAAAGAGACAGACTGCATCTCTAATCACTTCTCATTTGATGTCAGACAGAAATGCATGTAAATGTAAGCAGCATTTTATAGTCAGTTGTACATGTGTTTATACTGATGCTTTGGCCAGAGGTGGCAAAAATACACATCTTCTGTACACAAGTAGAAGTACAGATACTTGTGTAAAAAAAAGGCTGGTAAAAGTAACAGTTCTTATTCAACTTCTTAACTCAATTAAAAGTTTAAAAAAAATAAATACAGGCTCTGAAGGGTACTAATGTACTGAGTATTCAAGTAAAAAGTTGTAGAAGGACATTTCTACCAGCTGTTTGTGAGCAAATCTGACTGAACCTCACCTTTTCTTCCTCTC
>JAJHUR010094588.1:0-16676 GCA_027495735.1 Lutjanus campechanus | reverse complement strand
TTAGTCCTGATTTCTCCGGTGCTGGTTCCGATCCTGAAGAGGTTGTTTCCTTTTGGCTCAGACAGGTGATAAGAAAGCAGCGCATTGTATCCAGAGTCTGCGTCTACAGCCCTGATCTTTGCCACAAAGTATCCCGCTTCAGCAGAATAGGGGATGGTCTCACTGTTAACGGAGCCGTGTTCAGAATATGGTGCGAGAATAGTTGGATTATTGTCATTTTCATCTAGAATTAAAACGTTGACAGTCACGTTGCTGCTGAGTGGAGGAACACCAGAGTCTGTGGCCTGAACTTTAAACTGAAACGTTTTTAACTCCTCATGGTTAAACGACTGCAGGCTGACAATATCTCCAGTCTCTGAGTTGATGTTCACCATTGTAGAAAACGGCAATGAATCACTATTACTTTGTATAAATGAATACCTCACCTGAGCATTTTGATCGATGTCAGCATCAATTGCCGAAACAGTCTTTATAACTGCTCCTACTGGACTGTTTTCTTTCACATAGACATTGATGATGTTTTCTATGAATAGTGGTTTGTTATCATTGACATCTGAGACGTGTACATAAATAACGCTCGTGCTGGATAGTGGGGGGCTGCCATCATCTGTAGCAGTGATGCTGATGTTGTACTGAGATGCTCTCTCTCTGTCAAGAGGACCGTCCACGACCAACGAATAGTAATTCTTATAGTTTGGCTCTAATTTAAAAGGAACATTATTTGAAATTTTACAGTTCACCATCCCATTTTTACCTCCGTCTTTATCAAATACTGATACAAGTGCAATGGCGGTGCCAATGGACGCATCTTCCTTCACGCTGTGTAACAATGATGTAACTGAAATTTCAGGGGTATTGTCATTGACGTCTAAAACTTCAATCAATAATTTGGCATGTGAGGTCATCGGTGAGAACGCTCCATCACTGGCTTGTACTCGAATCTCAAAGGCATTATTTTCTTCAAAATCGATGTTCTTTGTATTTGTTACAGTCCCAGTTTTTTCATCTATAGCAAACAGATCAGTTTTGGTCACGCGGTCTATTTCACTAAAGGAGTAGAATATTTGTCCATTTTGCCCTGCATCTAAATCAGTAGCGTTCAGGTTTACTATCGATGTCCCAGTCTTGGTATTCTCATACACACTGGCTTTATACAGCCTTTGACTGAATACAGGAGGGTTATCATTAATATCCAAGACATTGACTATAATGACCATTGTGCCTGATTTTGCGGGAGTTCCTCCATCAATGGCAGTCAATATCAGGCGGATTACTGACTGTTTTTCTCTGTCTAAAACTTTCTGAAGCAGCAATTCAGCAGTTACACTCTCTCCTTTGTGTGTATCGAGAGAGAAGTGTTCATTTTGACTCAGCTTGTAGGTATTTACAGTATTCTTGCCGACGTCGGCATCGTGAGCTCGTTGTAGGGGAAATCTTGCACCTGCTGCTGTGCTTTCACTTATGTTGATTGTCTGGGACGTGCTGCGAAATGACGGTGAATTATCATTTACATCTAAGATTGTAATTTCAATCCGGTACAATTTTAAGGGGTTATTAATAACTGCTTCTACGCTGAGGGAACATTTTGGTTCATTGCCGCAGAGTTCCTCTCGATCTATTCTCTCGTTCACATACAGGACACCAGTCTTTAGGTTTACCTCGAAATATTTCCTCTTTGATCCAGCAACGATCTGAAACATGCGGGACTCCAAATCCTGGACATTAATGTTCAGATCTTTCGCGATATTTCCGACAGCAGTCCCCAGATTTACCTCCTCTGAGACAGAGTAAGAGAGCTGCCCAGACACCGCTCCCCAGTAACAATCCAACAGCACGACCAAGAGATATATCCACATAGAGCTAGTCCTGCCTGGAAAATCCATTATTCCATACATCGAGAAAGAACATGTAAGGGAATCTCCGTCAGACGTCCTACCAACGACGAGATTAAGATGAAGGAAGAAACATTCCAAACAAATATGTCAACATGTTCACGACCAAACAAGACAGTCGTCCTTTGTCGTCCGAGCTCTCTTTGCAACAAAGCCCACATATACATCATCCGCTGAATCTGGGAGGAGCCCTGAACCACCAAAGAGCACGTCCAAATGTGATGGTCTACAGTGTCCCCATGTGGACAAAAGTCATGCCTACATGCTACATCACACATAATAACATTGGGAATCAGAAAACATTTTCAATCCCCCTTAAATATGAAGCAACTGTAAGAATCAAAATGTCAATTAATAAACAATAACATTCTGTACAGTTATTAACTTTACATTATATAAGTGAAACGTTTTTATATGTCGCGTTTTTTAGGAATTAACTGAATCTTCGACCAAAAAGCCGTATACGAGTGGCAGTGAGTTATTTGATATGAAATCCAGAAATACAATCTGTGACTCTTTTTGTAAAGAGAAAGTCGACTGTTGATAGTAAATCAAACGCGTTTTCTTGATATTAAGTCTGTAATGTATACTTCGACTGTAATTGCCACAGATATGTGTAAATGTATTTGAAAACGTGATGCACTTCAACAGTGTTTTGTTCTGTATCATGATCAGGGGTAAAGGTCAGGAAAGTTTAAAAGTTGCGGTCAGCACCACGGATAGCGACCCGTGTAGAGAAACTGACAGAAAAAAAAGCATCAACAAATGAACAGAAAGCTGCAGTCTACAATATTAAACTATTAAAACATTAACCTTGATTAGTTACTTGTTACTTGAGATCGATTCCATATTCATTTTGATGGAGAGTCCCTGTGAATTCAGCCATGTCGTAACCAATTCTCTACTGAGAAAGCTACAAGGAGTACTTGATATAACTATATTCTTACCTTTTCTTTGTTGGGTAAAGTCTGCGTTCTGGTAAAAGTGTCTCCTCCGTTAATACTGATGAGTTCAGCATCTACAGGTGGAAACGGTGCGGGAAAAACCACGACGTCACTTTTGAGCGTGTCTGAGCTGAAGCACACGTCATACTGCTGAGTAGATTTGGAGTAAGACCAGCTCCCGTCAGGGTGGGTGGTGATCATTGGGGCGCCGTACCTGCTGAAACTGCCGTCTGTCCTGTGACATTTGACAGCTATTAAACTGATGAGGCTCAGCAGAAAGATGACTGACACCGACACAATGGCGATCAGCAGGTACAGGTTTAAATCAGAGAAGCTCTCGTTCTTTATGGGCACATGTCTGAACTGTGTCTGGATATCACCTGTGCTCTCAACCACGACCACCTCAATAGACACAGTAGCTGACAGGGAGGGTTCTCCGTTATCAGAAACCAACACCACCAAGGGGTGAGTTTTCAGGTCATTGTCACTCATTCTCCTCTTAGTCCTGATTTCTCCGGTGCTGGTTCCGATCCTGAAGAGGTTGTTTCCTTTTGGCTCAGACAGGTGATAAGAAAGCAGCGCATTGTATCCAGAGTCTGCGTCTACAGCCCTGATCTTTGCCACAAAGTATCCCGCTTCAGCAGAATATGGGATGGTCTCACTGTTAACGGAGCCGTGCTCAGAATATGGCGCGAGAATAGTTGGATTATTGTCATTTTCATCCAGAATTAAAACGTTGACAGTCACGTTGCTGCTGAGCGGAGGAACACCAGAGTCTGTGGCCTGAACTTTAAACTGGAACGTTTTCAACTCCTCATAGTTAAAAGACTGCAGACTGACGATATCTCCAGTCTCTGAGTTGATGTTTACCATTGTAGAAAACGGCAGTGAGTCACTATTACTTTGTAACAATGAATAGCTCACCTGACCGTTTTGATCGATGTCAGCATCAATTGCTGAAACCGTTTTTATAACTGCTCCTACTGGACTGTTTTCTTTCACAAAGACATTAATGATGTTTTCTGTGAATAGAGGTTTGTTATCATTCACATCTGAGACGTGTACATTAATAACGCTTGTGCCGGATAGTGGGGGACTGCCCTCATCTGTAGCAGTAATGCTGATGTTGTATTGAGATGCTCTTTCTCTGTCAAGAGGACCGTCCACGACCAACGAATAGTAATTCTTGTAATTTGACTCCAATTTAAAAGGAACATTATTTGAAATTTTACAGTTCACCATCCCATTTTTACCTCCGTCTTTATCAAGTACTGAAACAAGTGCAATGGCGGTGCCAATGGACGCATCTTCTTTGACCGCATTTAATAGTGACGTGACTGAAATTTCAGGGGCATTGTCATTGACGTCTAAAACTTCAATCAGTAATTTCGCATGTGACGTCCTAGGTGAGGAAGCTCCATCACTGGCTTGTAATCGAATCTCAAAGGCATTATTTTCTTCAAAGTCGATATTCTCTATATTTGATACAGTTCCTGTGTTTCCATCTATAGCGAATTGGTCAGTTTGTTTTCCTCGGCCTACTTTACTAAAGGAATAAAACACTTGTCCATTTTGCCCTGCATCTAAATCAGTAGCATTCAGTGTTATTATCGATGTGCCTATCTTCACGTTTTCAAACACACTGGCTTTGTACAGAGTTTCACTGAACACTGGAGAGTTATCATTAATGTCCAACACATTCACTATTATAGTCATACTGCCTGATTTAGCAGGAGCTCCTCCATCAATGGCAGTCAGTATGAGTTGGATCACAGACTGTTTTTCTCTGTCTAAAACTTTCTGAAGCAGTAATTCGACAGTTACACTCTCTCCTTTATGCGTGGCGAGAGAGAAGTGTTCATTTTTGCTCAGCTTGTAGGTATTTACAGTATTCTTACCGACGTCGGCATCGTCAGCAGGATGCAGGGGAAATTTTTCTCCTGCCGCTGTATTCTCAGCTATGTCGATTATCTGCGACGGGCTGAGAAATGATGGCGAATTATCATTCACATCTAAGATTATAATTTCAATTCGATACAGTTTCAATGGGTTATTAATAACTGCTTCTACGCTGAGGGAACATTTGGGCTCTTCACCACAGAGTTCCTCTCGATCTATTCTCTCGTTCACGTACAAGACACCAGTCTTTAGGTTTACCTCGAAATATTTCCTCTTTGATCCAGCAACGATCTGAAACATGCGGGACTCCAAATCCTGGACATTTAGGTTTAGATCTTTAGCGATATTTCCCACAGCAGTCCCCAGATTTACCTCCTCTGAGATCGAATAAGAGAGCTGCCCAGACACCGCTCCCCAGTAACAATCCACCAGCACAACCAAGAGATATATCCACAAAGAGCTCGTCCTGCCTGGAAAATTCATTATTCCATACATCCAGCAAGGTGCATGTAGGAAAATGATTGTCATATGATACAATAACCACGAGATCAAAATGAAGGAAGAAATATTCCACACAAATATCTCGGCATTTTCACGACCAAACTAGACAGTGTCGTCTTTCGTCCGAGCTCTCTCTGTAACAAAGCCCATAGATACATCATCCGCTGAATCTGGGAGGAGCCCCCAGTCACCAAAGAGCACGTCCAAATGTGATGGTCTACAGTGTCCCCATGTGGACAGAAGTCATACCTACATGCTACATCACACATAATATTGTAGGCAAGAAGAAAACGTTCTCAGTCCTTCTTGAACATGAAGCAATTGCAACAATCACCTGGTTAGACAATAAATGAGAATGTCTAGCCTATTTATTACTAAAATTCACATTCCAGGACATAAGTGTTCTTGTAAACACAGTCTCTATCAGAAATTAACTGAATCTTAAAGCAAAAGCCTTGTAATAGTTACAGCTCATTATTTGGTGTGGGCATGAAGCGGTACACTTTTTGGTTGCATGTATGTCTCTCACGAGCAAGTCGATTGTCAAAGACCCTGTAAAGGAAAAGGGTCTTTTTATTATAAACACATTACACATGTTAAAACGTCTTTGCTGAAAACGTGAAAGCAATGAAAGCGATACAGTACTGAATTGTGCAGTTAGACCAGTGGACTTTTCTCGATTTCTGTGTTCAGGATTTTTTGGGCGGGCCTGAAACTTGGCTTGGTGACGTGCAATAGACATGGTCCCCCTAACATTATATAAGCCCTACGAATGATACACGAACAATACTGCCTCGCTTTCTACATCCTCCCTTCAGTGTTTGGCAGTGACACAGCTGAGCGGAGAGCCCCAGCGTTTCGGAGCAGAGAAAATTGCTCATCTTTTTTTCATGATTTTTAAGATCTAATTTTATGTGCTTAGCTTTTTTTTAAAAAATTCATTCAGATATGCTAGGAAAGGTAATAACACGTGTTTCGGTGGTCTGACAAACTCAGAGCACGCTTTTATTGTTGCTTTGCAAGATCCTTTAAGATTGACGAGTTACAGATTTTATTAAAAATTTAACAAGTTGTTCAATTGTCATTGACAAAGATATGTGCCAGTGTATTTAAAATAATGTGCATTTCAACAACATTTTGCGTCCCATCATATTCTTGGTATTTCAAGCAAGTTTGAAAAGTTGCGCTCAGCTCCACGGATAGCGACCCATACAGAGAATGCGAATCAGCAGAGACAAATGACAGAAATAAAATTAAAAAAAATCAACATCAAGCTGTACATCAAACTACAAAACCAATAGCATTCGGTACGTCTCCGTCATAAGAATTCTGCCTTAAATGAAAAAGAGTGCGTGTAAATGCCATAACGACCTTTCATCACTATGCAGCACAGGCATATATCTCTTTCTATAATAAGATAACATTGCACTACAAAGAGTACCTGATACAGGTATTTCTCTTACCTTTTCTTTGTTGGGTAAAGTCTGAGTTCTGGTAAAAGTGTCTCCTCCGTTAATACTGATGAGTTCAGCATCTACAGGCGGAAACGGTGCGGGGAAAACCACTACGTCACTTTTGAGCGTATCTGAGCTGAAACACACGTCATACTGCTGAGTAGACTTGGAGTAAGACCAGCTCCCGTCAGGGTGGGTGGTGATCATTGGGGCGCCATACCTGCTGAAACTGCCGTCTGTCCTCTGACATTTGACAGCTATTAAACTGATGAGGCTGAGCAAAAAGATGACTGACACTGACACAATGGCGATCAGCAGGTACAGGTTTAAATCAGAGAAGCTCTCGTCCTTTATGGGCACATGTCTGAACTGAGTCTGGATGTCAGCTGTGCTCTCAACCACCACCACCTCAATAGACACAGTAGCTGACAGGGAGGGTTCTCCGTTATCAGAAACCAACACCACCAAGGGGTGAGTTTTCAGGTCATTGTCACTCATTCTCCTCTTAGTCCTGATTTCTCCGGTGCTGGTTCCGATCCTGAAGAGGTTGTTTCCTTTTGGCTCAGACAGGTGATAAGAAAGCAGCGCATTGTATCCAGAGTCTGCGTCTACAGCCCTGATCTTTGCCACAAAGTATCCCGCTTCGGCAGAATAGGGGATGGTCTCACTGTTAACGGAGCCGTGTTCAGAATATGGCGCGAGAATAGTTGGATTATTGTCATTTTCATCCAGAATTAAAACGTTGACAGTCACATTGCTGCTGAGCGGAGGAACACCAGAGTCTGTGGCCTGAACTTTAAACTGAAATGATTTTAACTCCTCATAGTTAAAAGACTGCAGGCTGACTATATCTCCAGTCTCTGAGTTGATGTTTATCATTGTCGAGAGAGGTAATGAATTACTGTTGTTGTGTAACAATGAATAGCTCACCTGAGCATTTTGATCGATGTCAGCATCAATTGCTAATACTGATTTTATAACTGCTCCTACTGGACTGTTTTCTTTCACATAGACATTGATGGTGTTTTCTGTAAATAGAGGTTTGTTATCATTCACATCTGAGACGTGTACATTAATAACGCTTGTGCTGGATAATGGAGGGCTGCCCTCATCTGTAGCAGTAATGCTGATGTTGTATTGAGATGCTCTCTCTCTGTCAAGAGGACCGTCAACGATCAACGAATAGTAATTCTTATAGTTTGTCTCTAATTTAAAAGGAACATCATTGGAAATTTTACAGTTCACCATCCCATTTTTACCTCCGTCTTTATCAAATACTGAAACAAGTGCAATGGCGGTGCCAATGGATGCATCTTCTTTGACCACATTTAATAGTGACGTAACTGAAATTTCAGGGGTATTGTCATTGACGTCTAAAACTTCAATCAATAATTTGGCATGTGAGGTCATTGGAAAAACTGCCCCATCACTGGCTTGTACTCGAATCTCAAAAGCATTGTTTTCTTCAAAGTCGATATTTTTTGTATTTGTTACTGTCCCTGTTTTTGTATCTATAGCAAACAGATCAGTTTTTTTCCCTCGGCCTACTTCGCTGAATGAGTAAAACACCTGTCCGTTTGGACCTGCGTCCAGATCAGTAGCATTTAGCAATGTTATTGACGTACCTATGTTAACATTTTCATACACACTGGCTTTATACAGCGTTTGACTGAATATAGGAGCATTGTCATTAATGTCCAACACATTCACTATTATGGTCATGCTGCCTGATTTCGCAGGAGTTCCTCCATCAATGGCAGTCAGTATGAGTCGGATCACAGGCTGCTTTTCTCTGTCTAAAACTTTCTGGAGCTGTAATTCGACCGTTTCACTTTCTCCTTTATGTGAGGCGAGAGCGAAGTGTTCGTTTTGACTCAGCTTGTAGGTATTCACAGTATTTTTGCCAACGTCGGCATCGTGAGCAGGATGCAGAGGAAATTTAGCCCCTGCTGCTGTATTCTCTGTAATGTTAATTACCTGTGACTTGCTGAGAAATGTCGGAGAATTATCATTTACATCCAAGATTGTAATTTCAATCCGGTACAATTTTAATGGGTTATTAATAACTGCTTCTACGTTGAGGGAACATTTGGGCTGTTCGCCGCAGAGTTCCTCTCGATCTATTCTTTCATTAACATACAGGACGCCAGTCTTCAGGTTTACCTCGAAATATTTTCTCTTTGATCCAGCAACGATCTGAAACATGCGGGGCTCCAAATCCTGGACATTGATGTTCAAATCTTTAGCGATATTTCCTACAGCAGTCTCCAGATTTACCTCCTCTGAGGCCGAGTAAGAGAGCTGCCCAGACACCGCTTCCCAGTAACAATCCAACAGCACGACCAACAGATATATCCACAAAGAGCTCGTCCTGTCCGGAAAATTCATCATTCCATACATCGAGAAAGATCATGAAGGGAAATCTGGGCGATATTTAACAACAACTACGAGATCAAAATGACGGAAAAAATATTCCAAAGCATTTTCACGACCCAGCAAGACAGTCGCCCCTTTTTTTTTATTCGAGCTCTCTCTGTAACAAAGCCCAGAGACACAACATCCGCTGAATCTGGGAGGAGCCCCGCGCCACCAAAGAGGACGTACAGATGTGATGGTCTACAGTGTCCCCATGTGGACAAAACTCATAGCTACATGTTACATAAAACAAAATATTTTTTAAAGTACAAAACATTCTAAGTCCTTCTTGAACATGAAGCCGTTCCAAAAGTCAAAAGGTTACATCATTAATAAGAACGTGTATCCTACTTTTAATTAAAATTCACAGTATATGAGGACATGTTCCTTTAAACATAGCCTCTCTTAGATATTAACCGAATCTTCAAGCAAAAGCCTTATTATGGTTTCCGTCAATTATTTTTTTATATGGATATACAGTAATACAATTTGTGATTGTATGTTTTCACTTTTAAGACCAAATCGACTGTTAAAATCTGATCAGGAGTTACGGATTTATTAAATATTTAACATTGTTTAATTGTCATTGCCAAGATATGTGGCTATGATTTTTCAAATAAACTTCATTTCAACAACGTTTTGTTTTGCGTTATGTTCTGGGCATTTCAAGCAAGTTTAAAAAGATGCGTTCAGCACCACGGAGAGCGACCCACACAGAATGCAAATCAGCAGAGATAAATGACAGAAGTTTGAAAAAATTCACAGCATGCTGCAGTCTACAACATGAAACTAGAAGCCCAACAACACTGGTTAATTTTACCTGATAGTAATTGCGTCTTAATTGAGAAACGGAGTCCCTGTGAATACCATGGCGACTTTTTCACCACTACGCAGCACAGACTTATGTCTTTATAGAATAAGATGAAAAGAAAAAACACTGCACTATATCCAAACTAATTCTTTGCTCAATGGAAGTACAGAGTAGCTGATATACGTATTACCTTACCTTTTCTTTGTTGGGTAAAGTCTGCGTTCTGGTAAAAGTGTCTCCTCCGTTAATACTGATGAGCTCCGCATCTACAGGTGGAAACGGTGCGGGGAAAACCACTACGTCACTCTTGAGCGTGTCAGAGCTGAAACACACGTCATACTGCTGAGTAGATTTGGAGTAAGACCAGCTCCCGTCAGGGTGGGTGGTGATCATTGGGGCGCCGTACCTGCTGAAACTGCCGTCTGTCCTGTGGCATTTGACAGCTATTAAACAGATGAGGCTCAGCAGAAAGATGACAGACACCGACACAATGGCGATCAGCAGGTACAGATCTAAATCAGAGAAGCTCTCGTCCTTTATGGGCACATGTCTGAACTGAGTCTGGATGTCAGCTGTGCTCTCAACCACCACCACCTCAATAGACACAGTAGCTGACAGGGAGGGTTCTCCGTTATCAGAAACCAACACCACCAAGGGGTGAGTTTTCAGGTCATTGTCACTCATTCTCCTCTTAGTCCTGATTTCTCCGGTGCTGGTTCCGATCCTGAAGAGGTTGTTTCCTTTTGGCTCAGACAGGTGATAAGAAAGCAGCGCATTGTATCCAGAGTCTGCGTCTACAGCCCTGATCTTTGCCACAAAGTATCCCGCTTCAGCAGAATAGGGGATGGTCTCACTGTTAACGGAGCCGTGCTCAGAATATGGCGCGAGAATAGTTGGATTATTGTCATTTTCATCCAGAATTAAAACGCTGACAGTCACGTTGCTGCTGAGTGGAGGAACACCAGAGTCTGTGGCCTGAACTTTAAACTGAAATGTTTTTAGCTCCTCATAGTTAAAAGACTGCAGGCTGACTATATCTCCAGTCTCTGAGTTGATGTTTACCATTGTAGAAAACGGCAATGAGTCGCTATTACTTTGTAACAATGAATAGCTCACCTGAGCATTTTGATCGATGTCAGCATCAATTGCTGAAACTGTTTTAATAACTGCTCCTACTGGACTGTTTTCTTTCACAAAGACATTGATGATGTTTTCTATGAATAGTGGTTTGTTATCATTGACATCTGAGACGTGTACATTAATAACGCTCGTGCTGGATAGTGGGGGGCTGCCCTCATCTGTAGCAGTAATGCTGATGTTGTACTGAGATGCTCTTTCTCTGTCAAGAGGACCATCCACGACCAACGAAAAGTAATTCTTATAATCTGACTCTAATTTAAACGGAATATCATTGGAAATTTTACAGTTCACCATCCCATTTTTACCACCGTCTTGATCAAATACTGAAACAAGTGCAATGGCAGTGCCAATGGACGCATCTTCTTTGACCACATTTAATAGTGACGTAACTGAAATTTCAGGGGCATTGTCATTGACGTCTAAAACTTCAATCAATAATTTGGCATTTGAGGTGAGAGGAGAAGAAGCTCCATCACTGGCT
Source organism: Lutjanus campechanus (assembly GCA_027495735.1). NCBI lineage: Eukaryota > Metazoa > Chordata > Actinopteri > Lutjaniformes > Lutjanidae > Lutjanus > Lutjanus campechanus. Next base: position 5,139 of record JAJHUR010094588.1, on the reverse strand, counting down.
TGTACTCGAATCTCAAAAGCATTGTTTCCTTCAAAGTCTATATTTTTTGTATTTCTTACAATCCCAGTTTTTTCATCTATAGCAAACCAGTCCCGATTTTCAGTTTGTTTCCCTCGTCCTACTTCACTGAATGAATAGAGAACTTTTCCATTTGGACCTACATCCAAATCAGTTGCATTTAATGTTATTATGGATGTACCTATTTTTACATTCTCATACACGCTGGCTTTGTACAGAGTTTGACTGAAAACAGGAGCATTATCATTAATGTCTAACACATTAACTATTATAGTCATGCTACCAGATTTCGCAGGGCTCCCTCCATCAATGGCAGTCAGTAAGAGCCGAATAACGGACTGTTTTTCTCTGTCCAAAACTTTCTGAAGCACTAATTCGGGAGATACAATCTCTCCTTTGTGTGTGGCGAGAGAGAAGTGTTCATTTTGGCTCAGCTTGTACGTATTTACAGTATTTTTACCCACATCTGCATCGTCAGCAGGATGCAGAGGAAATTTGGCCCCTGCTGCTGTGCTCTCACTAATGTTGATTACCTGTGACGTTTTGAGAAATGATGGTGAATTGTCATTCACATCTAAGATTGTAATTTCAATCCGGTACAGTTTTAATGGGTTATTTATAACCGCTTCTACGCTGAGGGAACATTTGGGCTCTTCCTTGCAGAGTTCCTCTCGATCTATTCTCTCATTGACATACAGGACACCAGTCTTTAGGTTTACATCGAAATATTTTCTCTTTGATCCAGCAACGATCTGAAACACGCGAGACTCCAAATCCTGGACATTGATGTTCAGATCTTTAGCGATATTTCCGACAGCAGTCCCCAGATTTACCTCCTCAGAGACCGAGTAAAAGAGCTGCCCAGACACCGCTTCCCAGTAACAATCCAACAGCACAACCAAGAGATATATCCACATTGAGCTCGTCCTGTCCGGAAAATTCATCATTCCATACAACGACAATGGGTATAAAGACAAATCTGGGTCCTATGTTACAATAACCACGAGATCAAGATGACGGAAAAAAATATCCCAAACAAATATTTCAGCATTTTTACGACCACACAAGACAGTCGTCCTTTGTCGTCCGAGCTCTCTTTGTAACAAAGCTCACAGATACATCATCCGCTGAAACTGGGAGGAGCACCGACCCTACAAAGAGAACCTTCCGATGTGATGGTCTACAGTGTCCCCATGTGGACAAAAGTCATTCCTACATGCTATATCCAACATAATACATTTGAATATTGAAAATACTATCGCACTCTTCTTAAATATGAGGAGATTGTAAGACTAGAGTTCAAACAAACCATAAACGTTCAACCCACCTATAAGTAAAATTCACAATATATAACGGAACTGTTTTGTATTTTAAACATATTTTCTTTAAGAAATCAACTGAATCTATAAGAAAATACCTGTAGTGACAGTGAGATATTCAGTGTGGACATGGTTAAATACAGTCTTTTTTTCTACAGAGAAAATCGACTGTTAAATCAAAGGGTTTTTCTTGAAGACATTCTATGCTACCTTGCATTGTTATTACCAAATATATGTGTAACTGTGTTTTACATTAACCCAGTGCATCTCAATAATGTTTTGTTTTGCATCATGTTCTGGGTATATCCAAGCTAGTTTAAAAAGTTGCGTTCAACACCACGGATAGTGACACAGAGAATGCGAGTCAGCATCCAAATATGTCTAAAATTTAAAAATACATCATCAAATGAACAGCAAGCTGCAGTCTACGTAATTAAACTACTGAATCATTTATCTTCATAACTTACTTGTTACTTCATACCATTTCTCTTTTAATCAAAAATGAAAGTCTCTGTGAATTTTGCCTTGTTTTACCTAATTCTCTAACAGAAACTGGAAAGTGTACTTTGTATAACTATTCTCTTACCTTTTCTTTGTTGGGCAAAGTCTGAGTTCTGGTAAAAGTGTCTCCTCCGTTAATACTGATCAGCTCCGCATCTACAGGCGGAAACGGTGCGGGGAAAACCACTACATCACTCTTGAGCGTGTCTGAGCTGAAACACACGTCATACTGCTGAGTAGATTTGGAGTAAGACCAGCTCCCGTCAGGGTGGGTGGTGATCATTGGGGCGCCGTACCTGCTGAAACTGCCGTCTGTCCTGTGGCATTTGACAGCTATTAAACTGATGAGACTGAGCAGAAAGATGACTGACACCGACACAATGGCGATCAGCAGGTACAGGTTTAAATCAGAGAAGCTCTCGTCCTTTATGGGCACATGTCTGAACTGAGTCTGGATGTCAGCTGTGCTCTCAACCACCACCACCTCAATAGACACAGTAGCTGACAGGGAGGGTTCTCCGTTATCAGAAACCAACACCACCAAGGGGTGAGTTTTCAGGTCATTGTCACTCATTCTCCTCTTAGTCCTGATTTCTCCGGTGCTGGTTCCGATCCTGAAGAGGTTGTTTCCTTTTGGCTCAGACAGGTGATAAGAAAGCAGCGCATTGTATCCAGAGTCTGCGTCTACAGCCCTGATCTTAGCCACAAAGTATCCCGCTTCAGCAGAATAGGGGATGGTCTCACTGTTAACGGAGCCGTGTTCAGAATATGGTGCGAGAATAGTTGGATTATTGTCATTTTCATCGAGAATTAAAACGTTGACAGTCACGTTGCTGTTGAGCGGAGGAACACCAGAGTCTGTGGCCTGAACTTTGAACTGAAATGTTTTTAACTCCTCATAATTAAAGGCCTGCAGACTGACAATGTCTCCAGTCTCTGAATTGATGTTTACCATTGTAGAAAACGGCAATGAGTCGCTATTACTTTGTAACAATGAATAGGTCACCTGAGCATTTTGATCGATGTCGGCATCGATTGCTGAAACAGTTTTAATAACTGCTCCTATTGGACTGTTTTCTTTCACATATACATTGATCAGCGACTCGGAGAAGCGCGGCGGGTTATCATTCACATCCGAAACATGAACAGTCACAATGCTGGTGCTGGAGAGGGGTGGAGTCCCTTCATCAGTGGCTACTATAGTGACACTGTACTGGGCTTTCGCTTCTCTATCAAGCGGACCATCAACTACTAACGAATAATAGTTTTTATAATTTGTGTCTAATTTAAAGGGGGCGTCATTTGCGATCGCAGCTTTTACTGCACCATTTTTACCACCATCTTTGTCCAGTACAGAGACAAGTGCAATAGCAGTTCCTACTTCTGCGTCTTCCTTCACTGTGCCCAGTAGTGACGTCACCGTGATCTCAGGAGCGTTGTCATTCACGTCCACCACTTCTACGAGCACCTTACAATGAGCAGACATCGGAGGCTGGCCTTTGTCACTAGCCTGTGCATGAATCTCAAACGCAGGATTTTCTTCATAGTCAATCTCACCTTTGACTAAAATTGCACCTGTTTTCGAATCTATTTGAAATAAATCTAAAACACGATCCTGACCTTTTTTTCTTAAAGAATATTCTATGTCACTGTTTAAACCCTCGTCTGCGTCTGTAGCATTCAGAATGATCACAGTAGACCCTGTTGGTAAGTTTTCAAATATATGAATTTTGTATAAAGATTTACTGAAGACAGGGTGGTTGTCGTTTATATCCAAAACGTTGATGAGAATTTGTGAGGTTCCAGACTTGGATGGATTTCCTCCATCTACTGCAGTCAGTGTGAGCTTTATAACAGGGTCATGCTCTCGGTCTAAAGATTTTTTCAGTACTAATTCGGCAGACACGCTGTCTCCCCCTTTGTGAATTTCTAAAGAAAAATAGTCGTTATTGCTAAGCTTGTATGTACTAACACCGTTCTTGCCAACATCCAAATCCGATGCCTCTATCAGTCCAAATTTCACTCCTGGTAAAGTATTTTCTGCAATATCAAGTGACTGCAATTGCTCAGAGAAAATGGGTGCATTGTCATTTATATCTGTTATATTTATCTCCAATCGGTAAAGCTTCAGTGGATTGTTTATCACGGCTTCTACATTTACAGCACATTTTGTAGCCTTCACACAAAGCTCCTCTCTGTCTATTCTTTCATTGACATAAATCACACCCGTTTTCAGATTTACATCGAAATATTTTCTCTTTGAACCACTAACGATCTGAAACATGCGAGACTCCAAATCCTGGACATTGAGATTTAGATCCTTTGCGATATTTCCAACAGAGGTCCCCGGGTTTACCTCCTCTGATACCGAATACGAGAGTTGTCCAGACACCGCTTCCCAGCAACAATTCAGCAACACGACCACAAGATATATCCGACAAAGGCTCGTTCTGCTTGAGAAATCCATAATTATATCCAGCTAGAAAATGTCATAAATCCCAGTCCAACAACTCCCGTCAAACAGTCATTTTCAAAGTCAAGCAGAGGATTCCAGTTCCTTGCATTTTTATCAGCCAGGTGTAAAACGTTTTCACCCTTTTCTCTCTCGCCCTGCGTCTGTTTGTAACAAAGCCCAGAGAATCATCATCATCATCCTCTTTTTCTGGGAGGAGTCTTATGCTTCATGAAGTAACTTCCAGATGTCATGGTCTACAGTGCCATCATGTGGTGATATGAAATAAGGCATTCAACCTCTGACAACATCAATGGATTGACTATGCTATGGAAACAGAACAATTTTATAATTTCACATATATAGTATAATTGCGTTTACCTATGTAAAACGATTATTGTTAGCGCAATTCCATTTAATTATCTCTTTGATTTTCCCTAATTTTCCTTTTCTAACTTTTTTCTTTAGTCTTTTTGGTAACACTTTATATTAAGGTCCTTGTAATAAGCATTTATTAATAGGTAATAAGGCCCTTATAAGTGTGTATAAGATGCTTATTAACATTAGTATGCCTTTATAAGACTATATAATGTATTAATAGTCTCATTATATTATGTTAATAACAGACTATAACAGATTTATAATAACTTATAAGAAACTTGTTAACTTGTTTGTTGATGCTTAAGAACATTAATAAAATCCTCATGAGCATCTTATAATTGTTCATAATAACATTATAAACACATATATTGATGCAACTTTGTCCTTGTCCTGCCTTTATTAATCTTTTTTGTTTGATTTATTAACATTAATATATACTTAATTGCTCATCTATTATAAGTTAACTAC
>JAJHUR010094586.1:5147-23128 GCA_027495735.1 Lutjanus campechanus | reverse complement strand
ACTAACAATTATTTTCAACACAGATGAATCTCCTAATTATTTTCACAATCAATTGATCAATTGTTTAGTCTCTCAAATGTCTCAACTCAACACAATCCCTCAGAGCCAAAAGTGACGATCCCGATTGCTTCTTTTTTTTCCAACCAACAGACCAAAACCAAAAGACTCTTCATTTACTGTCATAAATGACAAAGAAACGCAGCAAATCCTCACATTTAAGAAACTGGAACCAGCAAATGTTGGACAAATTTGCTCGAAAAATGGGAAAAACTCAAAACAGCTGACAAGTAATTTTCTTTTGATCGACGAATTGTTGCAGCTCTGTTTGGGTGCGTCCTATTAAAGGGGGTGAGTATTTATGCAAACATGAATTTGGAATTAGATATTGGGAATTTAAATCCCTTTGTAGAGATCTGTTCGTGAAAAAGTCACAATAAATCTACTTTGATTTAATGCCGTACAATACTAAAACACAAAATCCATGAATATGGTTTATAGGCACCTTTCTATTTCATGATACTTTCTACTTCACTGTATTTTTCATTTTTAAAAAGTTCTGTACAATTTGCCTCACTACATTTATTTGACAGGTGTCGTTTCTAGCTGCTTGTCACATTTCTCCATATAAGAAGCTTGTGAAACACACATTAAACCAGTGGTTCCCAACTTTTTGGCTTTTGATCTATTAAATAAAGCAGTGTCTAGCTGGTTCTTGTTTCAGATGAGTTGTTAGCAGTTCCACCAGTTATTAGTTTCCTTCTTAGCTTCTCAGATGGTTTCATTAAATAACTGCCTGAGGCTCAAAGATTATAGATTTTGGATTAGATTAATATTTTACAAAAGAGCAATTACAGTACTGGAGAAGTCCACAAAAAGTCTAACAATATTGCAACACATGGTCAAAGCTAAACCCCAGAACAGATCGTTTGCCAAATGTCATATATTACCAGCAGAAAGTGCCAGCAGCAGTGCGTTATGTAGGTCACCTGCCATAACTCAGTATTACACATGTGATTTACAAAGTGAAACGGTTGCAGCTTGGTTAGGTTTGGACATAATAAAACTACATGGTGATAGTTAGGAAAAAGAACACGGTTCAGGATAAAACAGCTATATTATGTAAGAGCCATGATAGATGTCACATCCACAACAAAACTTTAAGTTACACAAAACTTTAAATAACTCTACATTTACTTTTTGTTCCACACAGGACTTGAACTCTGCTCTCCTGGGTAAAAGCCCTGTGATTGTTTGTGGACCATCTCCCTCCTTATACTTTCGCCACCATGTAAACTATGTTCACAAGGGGACACCAATAAACAGACATATTAGTCAGAATAAGCTGTTACATTTTCAACCAACAGGCATGGGTTTTTTTTTTGGAAGGACGGGCTGCAATTTTGTGTAACAGAACTTTGTTAGAGCCTGAAACCCTGGTAAAAACGACCTTGTTGTATGAAAAGTAGTTAAAATTACTTCCACCTTGACCAGCTACAACATCAAAACACTTCTTATGTATTGATGCATCAGTATTAAGAATCGAAGTGATCTAAGTGTTGTATTTGTACATTTACTTAAGTAAAGGACGTCATCCACCCTTACTGCAGACCCTAAAGGTCAAGCTTGCATGTTAAGGATCATGGCTATAGTTGATGAAAAAAACACCAAAACAAAACCCTGCTTCATTTGCAACAACACAGAGCCCTCAATGTGCTAATTGCTTTCTCCGACTCGACTTGTCTACTCATCCCTAGCATCCGATCCATCAGCGGAAACCATCGGGGAGTACAAGGGTTCTTAGGTGTCATTTTATAAATGACAACAACACATAACAACACGCGTGGCCTCGGGAGGGAGGGAGATGGAGAGAGGCGATCAGGATACGAGACCGGCGAACAAGCAAAGTGAAATAAGGAGAACATGTCAGTTAATGAGAGGACCTGCCATGGCGTGAGGAGAAAAAAACCCAAAAAACTTTCAGAGTTAAAGAGTTTAGAGGAGGACACATAGTGGTGTCTCATTAAGACGAGCTTCATCAAGTTCACAAAGAATAGAACAAGACGCGCCCACACTGAACATTGTCAACTCCACACTCTCACTTGAGACTAGAGAGTTTGGTCGGCAAAACAAAGTATTTGAGACGCAAAAGTGTTTGAGATGCGGTACATCAAAGTGTTAAACTGGATTGGGACTTAATTAGGAGAACAGTTTGACCTGAAAAGACTCATTCTTGTGTCAACTTTGGGAAACATTAATGCCTAAGTTGTAGCAGTTTGTTCTAAGACATGTTCTCTTGTCAGTAGAGTTTGGTTGGTTTCCAGTTACACCAGTGCAATTCGAGCTTAGACAGGTTTGATCTTTCATTAACCAACTGATCTGATGCGTCTCAATATGGGTCATTAAGATGAATTCTTTAGAAGCGATAATGTGTTTACATCTAAATTCTAAAATTCTTGTGAAAGTTGATAAAATGACCCCATCGTTTTCCCTTTTCAGTATAACTCTAATACAACCCTGTCTTGGACTGTTTGTAATGTTAGTGAGCTAGCTAACTAGTTACAGTTTGTCAGTGCAGTCAGTAACATAAACTGTTAATACAAAAGCAACACTTTTTGTATCCATTTTAAATTAAAAGCGCGCTAGAGTTTTAGTGGACAGAACTTCATCTATTAACCAGTCTTTTTCTGTGACACTTAATTGTTGGTAAGTTAATATAATAACTGCATTATACTGTATCTACATGTGCAAGATTTACTGTATCTATTTCAAATTAAGTGTTTCAGTGGACAGAACCCCTTCATTTAACATTTTAACAAGTCTTTTATTGTGAAATATCTTCAAGAACATATTGTGGTGGTCAAACCGGTATTGATTATGTGCAAACTAGCTTGTGAAATACATTGTTGTAAAGTTAATAAAATGACCCCAACATTTTCCAGAGTGAGTGCTATCATGTTAATAAAACACGTATGATAATGCAATGATCGTGTAAATAATCCAGCACCTCTAAAACGGTCCTAAATCAGTTACAGCTATGGTTATAGCTCCTAAAACTTGTATTTTGAGTGCAATTCATTTGCCAAAAATTTGTTGAAGTTTGTATTTTTAGATTTTCTACAGATATTGCCATAATATTATTATTCTGAATTCTTTTGACCAGGATAATTTGTGGTGAAAATCGTGATCGTGAAAGCCCTGAATCAAACTGGTTTGAAAATTTTTTACATCAGCTCAACCCTATTATTCAGCCCTCAAAATAACCATCATCTCCGACCTTTCAGGGACTTTTAGAGACTTGTCTCTGGGTGGTACTTCCATGATAGACATCAACTTCTCTGTAATAAACATCCCTAAAAGACTCTCCCGCTATTTGTCAAGTCACGCAGCGCTGCTTAGGGTGACTCGAGGTGATCTAGTGTCTGGTCGCGGCGTATATAGTGATGAAATTTTGACAGATAGTGCAGGGCGTTTCCCGGCCCGACCTGTCTGCACTCTCTGCCCTGATTATGAGGCAGTCACCTTGTTGAAGAACACACACACACATACACACAGCCACACACACATAAAATGTCAGAATGCACACTGCTCGTCATTGGTGAATTGAAGTGGACAAAGTACAGCGCTTTGCCTCAATTTTGTTGATTACACCTCTTTCCTATATTCACTCCCCCTGAAAGTGGGTCTCTGTGATGCTATTTCACCAGTGAACGAGTGAGTGAGCCAGTCACCTGGAGAAAGACGGAGAGGAAAGAGAAGAAGTCACATGCCACTCAAGCAGCCAGCCAGTGGAAAGTTTTTTATTAATTCATCACTCCACCTTCTGAGATGAAGCAATGGGCAAGGCTGAGGGGCAAACAAATTCCACTCTCTCAGCAATATTATTATCATTTACTAATAATATGAGATAATTATAGCTATATACTATGCTCTACCCCTTCTCCATCCCTCCAGCACCTCCCTCCCTCCTTCCCTCCATTCCCCGCTCATACCAGTAGCGACCTGAATTAATAAATGGAAAATTAAAACGCGGTGCTTCCGTAGGCGATGTCAACAGCTCAGGAGTTTGCCAGGTCTCTCTGCCGCCTGGCTGGATTGACAGTGGCAGCAGCTTCGCCCTGTTCATCCGGGGCCTGATTCATAATTAATGGAGGTTATAATTGCAAAGCGAGAGCATGAGAGACAGGCAGCGGGTGAGAGAGAGAGAGAAAGAGGGGGGGGATGGGAGCAATAATGAAAATTAAAAAAACACACACACACATTCACACACATACGTGTGCGCAGCTGACATTTTACACGGCTTTCATTTAGCAACCCTTCCATTTCTTCTGTCATTAACATTTAGACACACATGCACGTAAACATGCACGCACAGCCTTCACGAAATAGCTAATGAAATCACTGTCCTCTGCTCCTCTGTTTGAAGGTCTCTTAAACAGCGGATGAGGAGGTCAGCAGCCGAGTGCAAAGTTTAAACTTTGTTCTCAGACTGAAGTTAACACAAAATCTGCAACTCATTTTACTGTCTCGGGTCAGAGAGCTTTGTATTCCAGATGGAAATAATGCTTGAGGAATTTCCTTCTCCACGAATAAGCATTTGTAAAAAGGATATGATTAAAAGAAAATTATAGACTTTTCCCCCAGTATCTCATGATGCTGAGTGGTTCAATGTGGATTATAGATTATAGATAATATCCCAATATTTTTAGGCTATTTTGTGATACACAATATATATTTTGATTTTTACGTTTTCTCGGAACCCTCATTCTACATTCTGATACTTCAGCTCCCTCTAGTGGTACATGGAGGGAATCTCAGAAAATTTTTAGAAATTAAACAAATTAATTTAAAAACATATAATCACAATAATAATACATTTCAAATGAGAGCACTTGAACACTATGAGACCACCAAAACGTAATTTAAAATAAGTTTCGTCTGTCCTCTAATATTTTTGTTTCAGTATCAGCCTGCTACATAGTCACGTTCATGCACATAGTGCGCGCATATGTCATCCATTCTTAGTTAAGAGGTAAACTGTGATGGCAATAAGTCACTGTATTATTGTGAAGGTAATGTGGCCAACAACAGTCAACAGTCACTAATATTCTTATTAGGAATAATCCTGCCTCCTGTGTCCACTGTTCATAGCTGAATAGCGTAGGCCTATGCTGCTGCATTTCAACATCAGTCAAAATGATACTACTTGGAGAGCCTAACATTTTCTGAGGTGGTATGTGGTGTTCTAAAATTTGCATTATAATCAGGGCTGAGCGAGAATCAAATATCACAATAATTTTGACCAGACACCTCCATACTGATACTACGACAAATTGCAGGGCTGACTGTTGATGCTTTCACAAAATATTAACACAGTGAAATTTCTGATAAATAATCATTAGTACTTTGGATATACTGACTAATTGGGTAAAGACAAACGATAGAACAAGCATAACAGTCACTTATGCCATACAATGGACAGCATACAATGAAAATCTCATACTTTTGCAACCCTATCTACAGTGTACGATCTGAGCCTGATTGAAGAATGTGAACATATGTATAACAACAGCTGTCCTTTTAAAAACCATAAGTGGACCTCTAATCCATACAGAATGACTAAGACTGAAAGGATTTATTGAGTTCATTACGATCCATTAGTTGTTACCGTGGTAACAGCTATTCTTCCTTGCATCCAGGGGCAGAAAAAGCGATGAAATAAATATTCTTAATACATCTTTGCTGGTGAGTGTGACCCAATTCCTTTGAAGACATGTTGTGTAAGAATCACACACTGCAAGGTCCAAACAGAGACTGTGCTGGACACCGGAACTCATTTCAAAATCATGTTGGCATGTGACTATAGTGTGTGGTAAACGCTATGTTCCCCTTCCCTGCCAATAACTAGTACTGATCCAATATCTGTGTTTTTGTTTCCCCGAAATATAAAATCTGTATACCTTACTGCGTGGAACTCTTTGGAATCATTTGTATGTAAGCTAACAGGATGTCAGGAGTCGCTGCAGTGCTGAAAAATGTGCTGGCAACCTGTCTTGACAAACTGAATCTGACTGATAGTGAGAACACTGAGTTTTAGAATGACATTGATGAAGAAACGGTACATTAATGTTGTCAGTATTGACACCAATACCAATCCCTTGAATCAGTTTGGTGCATCTGGTGTTTTTTTGTAAAGTGAGCAATCGTTCATGCTAAAATGTGATATAAGCAGCACAAGCAGCTGGTTTAAAGTAAAATAAGTGGTTTCAGTTCTCCAGTGATCTGAATAACAATACTTTTAAGGCCTCAGTACGCCTTGAATAAATCTTACACCGCCCCCTGCCACGTCTAAGAGCACTTATTTCGATTCTGAATGGCCACACTCAAAAAGTGGGTTGAAAAGCCAGCAGTTGCAGAGAGGGGCACAATAGATTGTAAAAATAGAGATGACACATATACTTTTGGTTGTACACAAGTAAATTGACACATGTAGCAGAATGAAGAATGAAAAACTTGAGAGATAAGTTCAAACGCTGCTTCCTCAATGCTGCAAATCCTGTGTTAAGCTCGACTACTACTACTACGAGTCAACGGAAGTCCCACCGTCGGTAGCTTAGGTTTTGATTTGTTGCATTCCACTCATGGCCACGGTCTTGTCGTATTCTTTTAGTTACTTAAGGATTTTTGCCCTGTCTAGCAACTGAATGGGAGAATGCTGCTGTGCAGTTTCTGTTTATGCTCATTCATTTGGTGATTGTGGTGAGAAAAACATGGCTAAGAAGAAGTAACACATTACTAAGCTTTTCTTCTACTTCCTTAACATTGTCTTCACTATGAACAATGTCTGTCGCTACCAGAAACTTGTAAGAGAAAACACAAGCAGCCAATCATGGTTGCTTTTCCACCATGTGATATCTCCTGCTTTAGCTCCAATGTGTAGCATTTTTGAGGTGGTGCAAGTCAGTTATGGCATTGCTATGAAGCCTATGCACATAGCTGGCTTAGGTACGGTGTAACATCTTACTGCAAGAGTAGAAATCCAAGAGGCACTTAGTTTGAACCGTACATCCAGGTTATAAAGTGGCATGATAAATGCTATTAAAGGCCTTTGGTAACTACACATATCACCATTTTTATAGTGAACTGTACACATACAAAAACACCCACACAAACACCAAAATCTAAAAAGAAAACATCACTGCTGTGAAAACATGTTAAGACAAGAACACTGGTAAATTGGTTAATTATCACCACTAGAGAAGGTGTAAAATCGTGAAACTCCTGTTTGATCTTATGTAACAATGCTAACAAGAATGTGAGCAACTGCCTAATGGAACCCTGAGTCTGTTCTGAAAGTCAACAAACACAGCTCTTCAACCTCAGTCTGTCTTCCTTTTTTGAGGCTGACACTTTCCATTCAGATTTCCCTGTGACTCACTCTATTATCTGCATCTGTATTTACTAAATGCCAGCGGGGAGAAAGCACAACAATAAAGTAACCTTCGTTTTCCTTGACTTCGCCGCCTTCGCTCTCAATGAAAGCGAGGCGAGCCACTGTGAGCTATTGAAGCTGGAGAGATGTAGGACTTTGGTGAGGATATGAATTAGAGGGATTCATAATTCATTAGCAACCTTGAGAAGGGGAGACGAAGGTGACGGGAGGAACGAGAGAAAGGAGGATAGAATGAGAGGGTGGAGGAGTGGAAAAGGGTTAGAGGACATTGATTTCCGTCATGTTAGGGTCAGCCCGAACACGTACGTGACTTAGCCATGGCTGGTTTAGTTCACATCACAGCCTTGCCTCTGTGATTAGAAGTCACAGTGGAACAAGGAGCCAGTTGGTAGGGATGTAAATAGGATGTGTGTGGGAGATACAGTTTGAGAGCTCTGTGTGGAGACATAGATTGAGTGCTTCTCTGTGATTCCAAGACAAGGTAATCAGCAGGTACAGGTAATTGGGTCAATCTTTCCTCTTTATTGCACCCACTCTTAGTATGGATGGTTGAACTTTGATTAAAAAGCACTCAGAGGCATGTCTATGTCCTTTGAATAAAATAGGTGAACTCTGGGCTGTTAGATACTTTATATTCTGTATTACATATGGGTAACAGTGTAGTGTGCGTTACATATGGGTGCTGAGGTGGTTATGGACATGGATCCCTGAAAAAATTGTGACTGGTCAGCTTGGTTTGCTTTTGTTTCCTCTAACCAGTTTCTAATGCTGGTGGACATTGGAGTTTGATGGTAAAGAACCTATCAACCAAGTCGAGATTGAAAGCTGTTTCTTTACCTATGAAAGAGCAGTTGACAAAACAATCTCAACACAAGTGCTACCTCATAGGCGTTTCTCAGCTTTCAATCCCATTCCATGATCTTCCTTATCCTTGACATTGGTAACAATGGTTGCAACACTCCAAAGTCCATGACGAAACTGGTTTGGAGCTTTCAATCAGATAACACAATTTCAACTTTTAGGCCAAGAACAGGATCTGCAAAATGGCAATTTGAATATCTACAATTCAGTGGCAAGTGGGGAACTACATCTACTGTACTTCTGAGGAAGATTGTGTGATATGATTGGAGGTCTAGAACACTAAGTAGACCTTGTGGTGAAATTGATTTTCAACCACATCAAGCTGCAAAATATCTGTTTACAGAGATTGATGGTCTCCATCACAAAGTGAGAGAAAAAAATGTAAATATCACCAGATAGTGTACGACACATTCGCCTAGTGTTGGTATCAACAGTTGAAATTTGAGGCTGAACTATTTATCAATTCCTATCCACCTAAAATGGGTCCATGAAAACAAGAAACGGGACAGCATCAATCATCACAGCACATAGCCCAAAACTACATATGCTTATTTTCAAGGGAATAACTTATATATCCCAGTATCACAAATCACGATCAGGAGTCTTAAGTCTCACAGTATCAGATAATGGAGATCTCTCTGTCTGCTGATCATCTGGGGATTTCTAAATGCAAAGTGGTTGCTTGAATGACCACGAGAACGGTTGATGACAAGAATGCACCCCTTACATTTTTTCAAGGACACGTCCTACTACAATCAATGCTCTGCCCCCATTCTCCTCAGTTGTAAGCACCCAGTGTCACTGTCCCAATATGAAGGGCCACCCGTAAGACTTTGGATTGGGTCAGCAATGGAGTTTTTTTTGTAAAAACTGTTATCGTTTCCACACAGTTTTAGAAATGAAGGCTGGGAGATTGTCGTCAGTCTCTATTCAGCAAAGCAGAATAGACTGAATTGTGAATCTACAAGCATATGACATTCTTGACGTTCGATTCGGAAAAGGAAAAACTGGATGAAACGTCAGAGACCTCAAGTCCTTGACACACTAGCAATCTGTGATCATTCACCCATCCTCCCACTTTACTGCTTTGAATTGTATTTGGTTTAAGTAATGAATTACATACACAACAGCTGAGTGATTGATGGGTAGACAGATTGGCCAGTACATGCATTTGGGAAAGGAGTGTCTGAGCATCCATTTACTGTCAACAACAACTGAACCAAGTCAAACATAAAACCCCTGCACCATCTCAGCTCATTCCCCTGAGTGGCCTGCAGAGAGACGGAGACCGGTGGAAGATATGACACTCCTTTGTATTCTTTGACGAGTGTCTGGAGCGGTTATCTTTCTGTCCTCCTACCCCATTTCCCTCCCCTTCCCCACAGATCGATCTTTCCCCTGGGACACCTGAGGCAATCAGGAGGTGTTGATTGGTGTCCCTTTCGCTTGCCTGATCCGTCCTTTCCATTCTCGTCAACTCCTTCGCATACACTCTCTTGCTCTCAAACTCTCCCACTCTCATTGCCATCCCACATCAAGCCTCTACCTTCTTTCCCTTTGTAATCACTCTCACTGAAAACTCACTCCAATGCTCTCTTCTCTCTGTCTTTCTCTCCGCCCTGGATCTCTTTATCCCTTTGCTGTGTGGTATCTCACGTCTTGCTGTTTTGCAACGCTCAAGGACCATTGAGCAACATTGACTCATGACACAAAGGAGAGAGCTTCTTAGAAGTGCTGCTGTTCCTCCACATACTCAGTCAATGCATTTATAGTTACTGGATTACTTGAAATCCCGGGATTACAGGAAAACTGCTTAACACAGCGAGATTTCTCCTGGAGAGACATGATTCTTTGGCAAGGTATACGCTTGTCTAGGTTTCTGGTGAGGTCTGTTGAAGTACAGATGTCCAAGAGAAGTACAGTGATGAAAGGAATAAAGCTGTGTCTCCTTATTTCTAAAATATGTGAATCTAGGACAAGTAAAACCAAAACAATAGGCTGATGAACTCCACTTAATCCTGGTTAGAAGTGCTGCAATCTTGTGTTGGTGACGTCATTTGGGGCCAGAGTCTGCGCAGTAGCGATCAAGGTTGGACCCACGCTATCGAGTTCCCACCCACACAGCTGGCCAACTCCATCACAAGCAGGGCTCAACTGTCAGTCATGTTGTGAAACCCGTTTTTTATATCATCAAATAACTAATTAACACCAAACTGATCAGAAAAATACTACAACATAATGTAATTCAACAAGATCTGAGCAGCCTAAAATGACAGACATGTCTTTGGGAAAGAATTCATTTGACTTTTATTTTGATGTTTTAGTTTTACCTATGTCTGCTAAAATACAGGGGGTGAGATTTATGACCTATACTGTATACTACAGTCAGCCACCAGAGGTGATTGAGAAGCTTTGGCTTCACTTTTGGGGTGCTGTCATGTTGTCCATCTTAATTAATGTCAAAGGTTTCTACAGCTAAACAGTGGGACAGTTATACAATTCAATATTTGTAGAGTTTCAATTGGCTTCAGAGTCACAGGCACACACACACACACACATCATGATTGCTGCATTTTTCTTATGTACAGACAGGAAGAAAAAAAAACTAGCAAGTTTGTCTGCAAAAAAAAACAACCAATCTGGAATGCTAAACTGGATTTCACATTCAGCTTTGTTCAGTGTCTAATTGCTCAATATTAGTATATTACAATCCCAATAAATTGTGGGAACGTAGAATCAATACAGTATTGGTTTTCTCTCATACAATCTTAAACACATTTATCATAATCTAAGCTTTCAAGAGTAATGGTAAATACGCATTATGGTACTGAGCATGAGTCAGGTGTGATTCTATTTTAGCCGCAGTAAAACAGAACCCAAAACAAAAAAAACAAGCACAACACAAAAATACCAATCAAAATCCTTTGAACATGATGGCAATGAAGTGCAGTCAGAAGGGCGCTCAATCTGGCAGCCACTGCATCAGGATACGGAGACCAGAGACATGACCCAGAAAACACTGGATAAAAGATACACTCCTCCTGTGGGCTCACACCCAAGCTCCACTGGTGACTATTGATCCTGTGTGCGTCAGTGTGTGCGCACATACTGTAGGTGTCCACGGGCGGATTTAGTCATTTCGGGGCCAAAGGCAAACACAGGCCGTGGCTCAGGTGGGTATTATCTTTTAGTACACTTTTTTTCAGCACCACTAGAGTAGCTTCACTTTATTTTTCTAGAGTCTGTGCACCATTATCAATCATTTCCATCATTTTGGCAAATGTGCAGTAAAATCACTGAATAGTCATAAGTTGATGGAGAAGTAAAAGCAAATAAAAAACTTTCTTAACCATGAGTTTATGAGGCGTTTTATGGGACCCTTGGTAGCTTGGGGCCGAAGGCAATTGTCGACCTTTGCCTAATGGTAAGTCCCTCTCGTACGTGTCTGTCAGCTTGCAGTGGCTGTCAAGAATATCATGAGACTTACTGGGCAACTGATTCAATATGTACCCTATATGTCATTAGCCAGACATGCTGACTAAAAGGCCATTTTGTCACCAGTACAGCAAAGCCAGAACTTTCATTGCTCAATAAAAACCTTAATGTGCCATTTATATCCCCTACATTAGTCAGAAAGTCAGTGCATGAGGGGATAAGGAATGTAACTGGTTGTTAACAAGTGATAACATGCTGATATGATCTCAGTTTTGCATTACAACAGCAGTCAACTTGTGCGTGTCATCTGCGAGTGTGGCCATTCTGCTCGGTATGTGTTTGTGTGTGTGCCGGATGCATAAGCAGAGTGAAATGTGCACTGGTCTGTCGTCCTCTGAGTGCTTGGCTCTCCTCCACCCGGCTGTGCTGTCAGTCACAGTAATGGGAAGGGAAAGCTGGGGCTAAACAGCTGCTAATGGGAGATGACTAGGGAAACCTTAGCACTGTCCTCGCTAACCACTAATGCAAACCAATGAAGGGGGAAAACCTAGCACTGTCCCGACTGATGCTAACAGCTAATTCAACGTAATGAAGAGGGAAAACTCTGGCAATGCTAACACAAACCAGCAAAGAAAGAAAGATTAACACTGTCAGGCCATATGTTAACCATTAATTTAAACTAGGGGATGTGTAACACTTCCTAATGCTGGCATGCAAACTAATGAGGCTAGAAAGATAACAGTAATGCTGTCCTAAACAATGGCTGCTTATTAACAATCATAATGCGGTGTGTTAATGATTCCTCTATGGAAAGTCTCTTTACTTTTGCCCTTTGTAACAAGAGCTCAGAGGTCAGGGTCAGGTACAAAACAGTGCAACATCTCTTCATCCAGGGGGATGTTTACGTCTCGATGCAGAGCACTTTGTGTTACGGTTATTTGTGGCATCCTGAGTTCTAGAAATGAATGCCTTTTTAATTTTCTAAATAGACAATGTTAGGTTTCTGGCAGCTTAAGCACTTCCAAAGCTAGGATGAAACATCTGTTTCATAATTACACGTGCCAGTGTAGACAAAAAAAGAAAGACGAAATGTTAAAATGCATGACATGACACGACATCCAATCACAGGGCCTCAAATTCTGCTGCTTGCACAACGGCAAGCAAAAAATGATAACCTGATAAATCTCAAATGAGTTCACCGTCAGATTCTGAGTCAAGTATGACAGAATTTGGCAAGCGTAGTGTGGTGTTGTCATTTGCCAAGATGAAGCAATTTGGTTTTGCAACAGCTTTGATTGTGTTTTTGAGTGGCTTCTTATCCAAGAGTCATGCCCGGTGTAGTATTTAGAGTCTGTACCAGTATGACAGAAAAAAAAAAAACTTGATTTCTCAGAAACAAATGAAAATCGTTGAACAAAAACGCTTATTTCTTAGAGTTTGTTGTAGTTTGGTAGAGAAGATCCATACCACTCAAATATGTTCATTAAACATAAAGCAGGAGGCAGGAGATGATTAAGATGATCAACAGACTGGAAACAGGGGAAGACAGCTAACCTGATTCAAACTGTGAAAACATCAGTCTGAAGTACTCTAAAGATAACTAATTAATACGACATATTTAGTTTCTAAAGACTTAAAATATGCAGCATTGTCTGTAAATGCAACGTTCAAAGTTGTCGACTCCTCCCCGGCTCAGTGAACAGGAGAGAGGGAGAGAGACAAAGAGAGTGAATGTCATTAACAAGAACAAATCACTGAATCAGAGATTTAAAATGTTATTTTCTGATTGTTTCACAGTGCTTACATTCTAAAGCACACATAAGCACGGCCTCAATACTGGATTTTGTGTAAATACAGCTGAAGTGGTCCTCAGTCTTTTCTGCCTGTCTGTATATTTGTGTAAAACTTTTTCCTGCAGCTCTAACAGACAGAGAGCGGAGGAAAGAGTTAAAGAATGTAATGTAACTCAAAACCTGCGCGCTGTATTAGCTCGGGGCTACGCACCACTGCCAAACAGGCTGAAGCCAAGAAACGTCCTGAAAATTTGAGAAAAAGAAAATACAGACAGAGGACAGGGCTTCTGCAGATACAGCCACCACACAAACTAGTAGGTCACAAGTGATCGATTTAGAGCAGGGGTCCTCAACGTGATTCAGACCACGGACCCCTTAGTTGATGAAGAGATGGAGCAGGGATCCCTCATTACATACGTTGCATTGAATATTTTTGTATCTTCTCTTAACTGTGCTTACCCATAGCAGAGGTTGTAGCTTGGCTAATGTTAGTTGCATTAGCCTCAAAGTCTTTTCCTGGTGGTATGTCAAGGTCTCTCGCTTGTGAAATGATAAAACAATGCATTTTGAGTCTGTACACTTATAATAATACAGCTAATTGCCCAATATGTTTCAATAACATGTAGCTAGCTATCTTAGAAGGTTAGACATGAGAGTAATATCAATCTTTTAAGCGTACAAAGCAAATAACCATATTTACCATGATGTAGAATCATTCCTTTAAAATTAAGGGTCAAAACATAAACCTATAGGGCTGTTATATTTCAATTTTCACCTGTGTTTCTACATCGAGGAAGAGTGGGAATATGATTAAAAGAAAAATTTTAATTGGGAATTCACAGTGGGGAAAAGGCAACCACCCTGCAACTCAATTAAAGTCATTATTCACAAGTGTGAAAAATAAAGAATTTAAACATAAAAGTAAATGACTCACTGTCATCGTTATGGTTAATGATAATGTTGTGGTTAATGATCATAAGAATCATAGGTTAGGTTAGTTATTACAGTATGTTCTCTACTCCTGGCTGCATTAAAAGCTCAGGGAGAAAGACTAAACATGTCCATAGGGAATCTGTTGGAGGGCTGTATCGCAAAGTGTACTGAATTAAGCTCAGCAGTGATTCCATTCCATGTAAAAGCATTCTCTTTATTGGATGTAATTATATGTGGGCCGATGTGTTTTTTTTCCCAAGGTTTTATCCTTTCCCTTCATTAATTTCTAAAGGCTAAGCCCTTGTAGAAAGCATTAGTGCTCAGTACCTGCAAATAAACACGTTCAGGTAAATCGATTGGGAATATATTTCCGATGGGAATGGGTTTAATCTGAGAAAGAGCCGTTTGAAGTTTGGAGCAGCTAGATATAGAGGCAGACATATGATAGATAAGACAAAGAGGGACAGGAGGAGTGCCAAAGATTAATGAACAGACGGACCGCTTGTAACGCAGAAAAAATGAAGACGAACGATCCCCAGGTTCAGAACGAACAGATCTTTTCATTAGGAAAAGTACAAAAACAGGAGAGAAATGGAGAAAAAAAGATGAGTCGAGTGACTGATGGGGGACAGAGGGAGCGCGACGACGGTGGTGTGTGTGGTGTGGCGCAAGAGGAGAGAGGAGGAGACAGATGAACTGATATAGACGGAGACAGAAGGACAGCTATTAGGGTTTGAGACATATGCATGGCAACGAGAAAGGACAGGAAGAGCCGGTGATGGATGTGAGGGCCAACGCGGGGTTACAGGGGAGGAAGAGAAGATGACAACGGCTGGACGGGAGCACGAGATAGAGGAGGAAGAGGACGGTGAAGAGGGCAGGAATGTGATCGCAGTGAGGGAGCGAGGGTGGAATCGGGAAGGACTGAGAGTCGAGAGGAGCTGCCTCTCAGAGAGACGGGTCGGAGGAGGAGGAGCAGGAGAGGAGAGGAAGGTGTATTCACTTGGACAGGCTGTCATAACGGGAGTTGACTGCTCACCCTGACGCTCTGAACTGGCCTGACCCACAGTGCTGAGGACGCGGGGGGCGGCGGAATGAAAGGAGGGCACGGAGGAGGGGGGTGAAGATGGAGAAGAAGGGAAGGTGGGGATGGTGGAGAGAAGACAAACTGTGAGGAAGGAGGAGGCTTCACTTTGAACTGCTCTGACCTGCCTGGTTTAGGACACCACAGAGATGGAGAGAAGTTGGTAGAGCGGTGGATGGTTGAAGATGTGGAGAAGGCTTGTCTGAACTGATCTGCTGACTTTGTGGCAGGGAGGGAGATAGAGGGATGCAGTGGAGGGAAGACATTTTCATTTCTTGTTACTCATCGGTCGACATAAACGCCAATACAGACATACAGTATAATAAAACCTAGTGGGTTTTGTATCCTGTAACATTTGCAAGGCTGAAAGAAGTGGGAAGCCCTGATTAGAAGGTTGGTTTAAGTACTGTAGTCATGCCATTTTTTATTTTCACAGTTTTAGAATCTAACACGTCTGTCTGCAATGAAAATATCCTTAATAATAAAATTGTTTTATTTAAATTACTGTTTTACTCAGTTTGAACATACAAAATGCAAAACCTTCCGACTCTCTCTGCTGCCTCATGTTACTCTGCTACGCTCCTCCCACCACATGATGCACCGAACACGCACGTTGTTGGACTTAATGTGGAAGGTCTAGGTCATCAACTGTTGCAACTGATTAACAACCTAATGTCTGTTCTACTTTGCTACAAGACACAAAGACATTTAGATCCCTTGTTTATACAGTGTCACTGTGATTGGCAGGTTACATGTTAGATAGTGCGGCTAATAATGTTGTCTACTGCAGCTTTAACTGATATCTGATAACTGATCATTGAAGTTTTATTGTATGTCTAACTACAGTAATGTGGTGGAATCTTTTTACAGGGAATTTTCTATCAGTGTTCTATCTTCACAGTTTAGCAACGGTTTCTACATTAGATTCCTGGTTCTTGACCCAGGTCTGTTCAAGGTTCTTGGAACCTTGATGCTATCTCGTCATCCAGCCTTTGTTTCTAGCAGTTTGGAGCGGAGCCACTTTAGTCAAGGATGTAATCAACAGAGGGTATCGCACAACAACCTGTAGAATATGACTCACCCCACTTTGGTTCCCAAGGAAAACCAGGTTGTTGTTTTTTTTGGGAGCCAACTTTTGGGTTTCTGAACCAGTTTATTTTCAGTGGGAATCAAAACTAGGTGCTTGTACCAGAGTGGGCTGGTTCCATGTAAGTGGAAAAGGCCTAAATGAGGGCTCTATCAGTAGAGCCACTGCTGGCTCTAATAATGGACAACGCACACCAAAACAGAGCATGCAGTGTAACATACTGTGTATCTGACAGTGAAAGCTAACCTGTGGGAAAGAGAAAGCTCAAAACTGTTTTTTTGTTTTTTATGTTTTCAAATTTTCATTGCTAATGAGATGCTGGTGTTAACACTATCTATGCCCACACAAACTCTTGAGTTCTAATTGTTTTCAACTGTTGTACCTTTATAATTAAAAGTATTTATGCGAAGGTTTTAGGTCATTTTTGTGTTTAAAAAATGATAATACACTGTTTAAGTGTTGTTGCCAACACAATTAAATGTCACTCAGGGTTTTAAATCTATGCCCTATTATTATTATTATTTTTTTTTTTTAACCGTTTCTACGTTATTCCCATTTAAGGCACAAGCTACAGTCAGTCGATAATATCAGCCTCGTCAATGTATCAGCTGAGCTCTACTCAGTAACAGTAATTGCTCCTAATTATCCGTAAGAGTGGCAATATACTATTTGTTATAAAACTGAGGCATTAAATGTTCAAAATGACTGACAGTACCCGCTTTTATCTTTAAAAATCTCCAAAGACTCATCCATGCTGTAAAAAGAGCTGATTAAGGAGTTCTGACATTATTTTATTCACCATAGAAAGATTTTTTTCATCTGCAATGAACTGACAAGTAACAACAATGTTGCTGCCATCCTTTCACTCAGACAAAAAAAAAAAAAAAACTTGGAATAAGTTCACTTTCTAACTTCTTTTTTTTGTGCAGTGAAAAAGCTCAGTACGGTGTCAGCTGAGAGAATAATGACTCATTATAAGGAAAATGAAATTAGAGGATGATAGTGGGATATGCTTGCTGGATATTTCCACTTTATTCTGGTATTTATGGGGGCTGATAATGACAGTAACTTATTGTTTTCATTATAACTAATAACTGGAGAAGTCATTAGAAACACATGACAAAAACGACAGAATTTTGTTTAATTTCCTCTTTCCACAGAGAGAATTTGTATTATTTATTCAACACTGAAGAGAAACATGAGGGAAAAATAGAAGAGAATACTTGTGGTAGAGTTACTAAGCTACAGAGAAACAGATCTAGCAAGGACAGAAGCACATAGATAGTGGAAGATAGCGTGAAGTCACACCGAGGAATAAAAAAAAAAAAAAAAAAAAAA
>JAJHUR010094584.1:0-23533 GCA_027495735.1 Lutjanus campechanus | reverse complement strand
AAAAAAACCCCAAAAAACTCATAATGATTAAAAATCCTTGAGCCACATCCTTTTCGTTTGAACACAGTTGATTCTAACTGTTAAGCATACCGAGCGGTCTGTGGTTGTGTAAAACAGCAACAGTGGAAGTATTACTTTTCTGCTTTTATTATTTTTTAATCTGGCTGTGGTCAGCTCAAGTCAGATGTTACCTTCACTTCACCTGGTTCACTGTCTCCTACTGTACGCACTGTGTGTGTGTGTGTGTGTGTGTGTGCCCTGAGTGCAGCCACACAGTAAATGACAGCAAAGCATGGTAGAGAACTCTCAGTGTAGTTTTTTCCCTTTTCATTTGTTTCTGTTATGATCATTTGTCTGACATCATAAAATAGCCAGATCTTTATCCACAACTGTGCAGAAATGCTGTGTTTAAAACTAGAACTATGCAGACCAGCCCAGAACATAACTTTAACAATATCTTGTGTAGTTCCCTTTGTGTGTCTAGAACGGGACTGTAAATAAAAAAAAAAAAAATTAGATGTTTTTAGCAGCCTTTAACAAACTCATTGTTTAAAGGTAAAGTCAGAGGGATTTGTCTGAGCTGTTCCTAAACGCACCAGGATGCCAAATGTAGCACAGTGCAGCATACTTATTTTTCTTAACTTGTTCTCTACTTTACTATTCCTATCTTATTCATACCTTTTATTTTCAATTTATATAGTATTCTTATTTGTTTGTAATATTCTTAATTGTGCATAATTCTTGTATTTAACTTTAAATTTTAACCTTTTAAGTTAGTCTCTTTAAACTTTTAATCTTTCTTGTCCCACTGCGCTGCATCACCAAATACAATTCCTGTGTATTTTGTAAATTTGGAGAGTAATTTGATCCTGATTGTGAAATACCAATGTTTTGGGTTGGTGAAACACCCCAAGCACAACAAAACAGTGTGATAAAATAAAGAAATACAGGCAGAGAGCTGCAGGATCTCTGCAGATACAGACACCACCACTCACTTCTGCTGGCTCTTAAGTAATGATTGAAAGGGATTATGTCAGATGAGTTTGTACTTTGTTTTTGTTTTTTGTTTTTTTTAAGGAAAATGTTGCATATTATACCTTTAACGCTGTCAAAATTGATACCTGAACTGGAAATTCCTGCAATACAGGCTAAAAAATGGATCATGTATGGGTGATTATGCACCAATCTGATTCCATCAAAGTCGCCTCAGCATCTTACTAGGTCCCAGACACTTTTAAGTGACATACATAACAGTCAGATTTGAAATTGAATGCATCATCTTCATGAAAAGGATTTATTGCACAGTGCTCAGTTGTTGAGTAGATTCTTTTCATGCCAGATCAACAGTTTCATGTTTCATTCATTTTTATCCACATGATGCAGGCAAATTAAGTTTAAAAAAAAGTCATTAATAAAGACTTAAATAGCAAAATCTGTTTGAATTTCCTCATCACTTAAATGATCATCCTGCAATGTTTAAATAAATTTGAGGAACATAAATATAACAAGCACCTAGTATGTTTAAAGGGCTGTTTTAGAGAACACTGCCGTATACAGATTCCCTGTGTGAACATGTTAATGGAGACAGGATCTGGTCCCCAGCCTGAGAGCAGCACCATGAGAGGAGGTGTAATGATTAATAGGCGTCTCAGTCTTTTCTCTCTGACCACTGATCTGATGAGAGAACAATAATCCATGACTCTGTGGGAATCCAGCGCTGTCTTGTCAGTGATACTCTCTGCATGTCAATTACCATCGCTGGGAAATGTCAATGAGCTTCATCTGAATGCAGCACCGCAGACACTCGAGTTCTATACGCAAACTGATGGAAAAACAAGTCATTTATTCTAGTGTTGAAAGATAAAAACCAATTTATTTAAAACAAAATTGAAAACAGGCCGTAATTTAAAGACATAGTAACAATAGTAGCTTTTTATATGGGTGTTTTGGTGTGTGTGTGTGTGTGTGTGTGTTTGTGTGGTGTACAGAGGGAGGATCACCTGACTGAGGATATTGAATGATTGAGTCAGAAGTGAGTGAGGAACAGACTGTTCTCACATGAGCAGCAGCCAGCGTGGATGTGTTCGGCAGGGTGCCGTTCCTGCTCACTTTATCACCTTCATGTTGCTGCTGGACTGATCCGAGTGTGTCACTGCTGACACATTACAGCAGCAGCTTCTGTACGTGTGCTTACATGGGCTCCATATGTGTTTCCTGATACCTACAGTGAAGAGAATACATTTGTTTGCCCGTTAGTTATCTGGACATTTCAAAATATCAAGTTTTTACAAGTGTGGATATGCTGTAGGCATTATTGCCTCTCACTATGTGTATTTTGTTCCTGATCCAGGAACATTTAATGGGACAGACACCCCAAAATTAACAATTCATATTTTTTCTGTGGCCTGAAAGGCTTTTTATCCATCCAGATAGTTTTGGTGTGAGTTGCAGAGTTTTGGAGCTATCAGCCGTAGAGATGTCTGCCTTCTCTCCACAGACCTTGTTGTGAGCACTTCCATGTAGGAACTATTTTCTAATTTTCTAGAAAGAAAGTAGTTTCAGTAATTTCCAAAGTAGTTCTGGTTAGTGCTGCACACTTAATCGAAATTGTATCGAAATTTGCAATATGGCTTTCTGCAATTTTCAAATGGCAGGAGGTGCAATATTTGTCAAAGGTAAAATGTGTGTCAAAAAACTTCAAAATGAATGAATGTCGTAAGGCAGAGATGTCCTGTCCCACACATCAGATTCTACAGATTTAAAAAACATCTTCATTTGGTGAAAATTCCTGCAAAAAATTCACCATAGTCATTTTAACATGTTTTTCAATCAAAAGTTAAGTTTATGGTAGAAAGCTACAGTGTATCCATTAATTCTTTTTACCTACTTATCTTCATCAGGTGGAAACCCTGAGCAGATAATGCATTTGGTCACATTTGTGTGTGCGTGTGTACACCTGTCCGCAGCTAATGTCAAATACTACTGGACCTGGCAGCTTAAATTTTTCCGCTTTTGTTTATGACTGTATGCTGAAGGAATTCTTGTGGTTGCGGTGATTCAGAATTTTAGAAAAACCTTAAAAAATAAAAACCCTGACTACTTACTCCTCTTGACCAGCCAGTAGTGTCTGCAAGTGATCAGCAACTGCTTCAGTTTGGAATCTTGTTTCCATAACAACAACAACCGTTGTGGTCATGGCGACTGTTGGCAGATTCTTTTCTTGGCATTTTCACTCACAATCTGGACACACGTCCTACCCTGCACTCCCTGCGCCCTGCTCCACATGCCCCCAGACACACCTGCTGGAGTCCTGCACTCTACTGAGTGCACTCTTCTAT
Source organism: Lutjanus campechanus (assembly GCA_027495735.1). Classification (NCBI taxonomy): domain Eukaryota; kingdom Metazoa; phylum Chordata; class Actinopteri; order Lutjaniformes; family Lutjanidae; genus Lutjanus; species Lutjanus campechanus. The sequence continues at coordinate 20,195 of JAJHUR010094584.1, read as the reverse complement.
TTTATTAATAAATCATTCCGAATAATGTCAAATGTCAATCCCACGTTAAGCTGCTTATTCTGTCTGACCAGCAGTCCAAAAACTGTTTTCTTATTCAAGAAAAAAACAAACCAAAACATCCTCACATTTGAGGGAGTCGAAGCAAAACTTTTTAGCGTTTTGATCATCAGAATTGTCACTGATCAATAAATTCTTTCAGCGCTATTTGTTATTATCAGATTGATATTTACTGGAAAATGAATATGTCTCTGAACCACAACAGTATTACATAAGCGTGTTTCAGTATTGAATATGCAGCAGATATTAGCAGATCCTTCTGCATCTCCAGGGAGACAAATAGAAACAAACAGATTTGAATCAACTATTTATCTGTAGAGCCTAACGTTTGAGTTTGGTTTTGGTTTATTGCTGTGGTGTTTCTGCACCTGTCTGTCAGTGTGATCCTTATTGTCAGGTGTCCTCTCGTGCACTTTCTGTTTGTTTCCTCTGTCTATTCTATTGAAAAGTTACTCCTGTTTCCTGTGTTAATGAAATGTTATGTGTAGTAAAGTGAACTGTAGTTACATCATTGTTATCAGTTGGTAGTGGTAGGCAGATAATATTTACTTATGAAAATGAGGTTGGTAGTTTCATTTTTTGTGTTTCCAGGTTCTGTGTGTGTCTCAGCCAGATGTTTAATGCCTCAGAGAAACTGGCTTTAAGCCTCTCAGGCTGTGTCACTGCTAAACCTGCCTCAGGCACTGGCAACGTATCAATCAGAACAGGTCGACAGTGTTGGGCCGTGGTGCCAGGGGCTGATGGGAAAGATGTGGGTACACATGGAGCAGGCAGAGTTTACCTACTGGACCTTTGCCCCAGTTCTCTGATAAATAGTGACTGAGCAGAGATCAAACTGTTTGCTGAGACACTGAAAAGAAGCAGAAAATTATACTGTAGGTGGATTCTGCTCACCGGTTCCAACTGCCCAGATATCTTAAGCTAACAAATCTTCCTCTGACTGTTTTTATTAGCTCAGAGTAATGTCTGATATTTGAACTCTGTGTATTTGCCCGTGGGTATGGAGCAGTCTCTGTCCCGACACTCCCCCAAGACATTCTCCAAAGCCCTCTTTCCAAATCAGCCAGCAAGTGACTGAGAGCGCCTTTTGTTTTTCTACTTTTTGTTTTGACTCTCCACATCCCAGCAGAAAGTAGGTCACAGGCCGGCCGAGGTAAAGTATGAGGCAGCAGTTTGTCGCTCGGCCCCCATCGAGGGCAGATCGAGTCTCCAGGAAGCTTGTTGCAGAGGAGACGTTAAACATTCAAGTTCCTGTTTGACATCTGTTTCCAGCGGGCCTCGCAGGCCGCTCGGAGGCCTCGATCACCTAGCCGCTCCATCAGCCAGGTCTGTCGGTTTAACTGCTCTGTGACCCCTTCCTCCCCTCCCTTCCTAGAAACCAAAAAAATTCCGATGACGCGCCTCTGGTTGACTCTGTGCCCAGAATAACGAAATGTTGAGAGATAAAATCAGGAAAGACAGGTCCTTACGCAGGCAGCTACTCTGCTAGACTGCAGACCCTCAGGGCTGTGAATAATTAACCAGGTGTATATTTAAGGAGACAAGGCAACACTGTGTGTGTGTGTGAGTACAGCTGTTTGATGGGAATGATCGCATCCTGCCTTTTACACTCACAAATCCTCAAATTGCAGCTTGAATGATCTGAAAGAGAAAACCGCTCGAGGAATTCTCCAAGTGAGCCGTCAACGTGACAGCTCCACTGGCACACTTTGGGGTTTGTTGTTTCCCCGGGCCGCTCAGAGATGGCTCTCATTTGTTTTTCCGTCATCAATAAACCGGTTGTAATCTTCCGCCGGCCCTCCGCGGGCTTCCCTCCCCACATATGAAGGCGGACACACGAGGGGTGTATTTATAGCTCCGGGAGATACTGTGACCCGCCAGACATCACAGGACAAATTATCGTCCTACTACACCTTGCTTCACGTGAAACCCAAGATAGGCTGAGCCGGAGTGAGACAGCGAGCCGGCCCCCGCCGGCAGCGCTGATGTCAAAGGAGAGGCTGAAAGGCAACACGAGTGAGTGACAGAGTCCAGGCAGAGGGCCAGCGGAGCACAGGAAGAGCCGAGCCGCAGTGTTCCTGTGTCACAAAGTGAGGGCTGCTCCCACCTGGACTCCACAACTCTTAGGTGTCATCATCAGCAACACCGGGAGCAGAGCTTCATCTTACACTGCAAAGAAATCACACTTTTAACAAGTCACTGAGGCGACTATTAAGGCCAAAAACAAGCCATAAAACGGAGCGGTCCGTTTCCAATAGAAATCAACATGTTTCAACAAGTTTTTAGAATCCAGCAGTGATGGAAGGAGATTTTAGACCAGGGTTATTCAATCACATATTCAATTTGGACAGATTTAAAAACCAGGAACCACACATTTCCAGCAGCCTATTTAAACCTTTTTTTTTTTTTTTTAGCTGTTGGTTAGGATGTATTTCAACCATGCAACCTGAAGTGTCAGACAGGCACGTTCAATTTAATAGCGGATGTCACACTAGATTTAATTTAATTGTTATTTATCACCTCATCTGCAATGGCCAGCATGCATTCTTTTCCAGATTCACAGTCTGTGGAAGGCTTTTTGTTTTGTTCTGCCAAAATCCACAATAAATGAAGAGAAGCTGCTGTCGCTCTCTCTTGGTCCATGCATGACTACATCAGTTTAATACGGTTCCTATCATAAGATTCAAGCTCCCTCTCCTGCGACCCCTCGGGAAAGTTCGTCTGTAGAGTTTGGTGTTTCTCAATGTAGTGCTTCTGCATATTATATACACTAACTACCGCAACACGCAGTCAGCACACTAAAAACATTCCTTTGCCGTTTGAAGGTCGCAGCAAAATAAATTACAGTACATACAGGGTTCAACTGACAGTTTTCATTTCAGGGTCGACAGACACATTTTCAGTAGAGAACTTCACTTGTGACTGTCAATAGCCAAATGTTGTAAAAAGCTACTGAGCGTGGGTGGAACTCACATTAGAAAACATTAATTTGTGAAATACACTAACGGTCACTTAATCCTTAAACTAGCTGTCTGTTTGATGCAGCGCATGTGCAACTTGTTAGCTACTTCCATACACTACATATGTAGTTTACTTATTTTGCCCTATCTCATTATATTTATGTATGCTGGGACACTCTGAGGTCACTTCTAGGCTAGGGTTAGTTGAATAGGGTGGATTTAAGACTTTGACTTCAGAAAATGTAGCAATAAAACCATATAAACATACTCCTTTACAATTCCTGCTTTAGAATGTTTATTTATTGTAAAGTTGAAATTGTATTATCATCACCAAATTAGATGATGTAAAATCCAGGCAACATGCTTAGGCTTTTTAAAATTGACTTTATTTTACTGTCTTTTTTTTTATTTTTAGGATCTAGTTGTTATCAAGGCAGCTTTCCATTAGATTTCTCACTTGTTCTGAGGATGATGAAATCTTAGGATAGGATCAGATAACGTTTATTAAAAGTTGGTTCTTATTTTCTCCACCACAATTTAATAAGAACCAACATTTGTGACTGTATGCTCACAATTTTTTTTCACACCTCACTCCTCTTAATCAGCCAGCAGAGGCCTCTAGTCAACAACTGCTAGGCTGAAAACAAGGCTTTCCTAGTCTGTTGCAGGCCACATTTGCTCTTTGTAGTGGCATCTGTAGAAAATTTTGGTCCCATCTGAAATCGGAGCATCTGCAGATTAATTCTACACCGGATGTGTTACGATCTGCTGAAGTTTGGCAGGAGGAGATGAATAAATTCCTTTTTTGTGGTTTTCCTATTGAAGAATTCAAGGTCAGTTTAAGAAATACAGAGTGCATTGAGAGATACAGACTTTACAACGAAATCTATTTTAACTTGCTTAATTCTGAAGCAATTTTCTTGAAATCTGGTTTGTTGTAAACATGAGAAATTGAACATATAATGATCTGAATAAATAACAAAATCATCTATATACAGTTTATACAGTTAGGTGAACATAGGAGGCTTGGTTACTGTACCATTACACTATTCTATGCATCTTAAAGAAAACTGACACTATACTTTACAAAAACTTTGCACTCATCTAGATTAAGAAAGACTTTCACTATACTATATGGTTGAAATATTCTGGATAAACTGTTGTCTTGCATACAAAGTGCCTGATCATCTGACCCCATGTGTTTTGCGCCGTCAGATCCTCACTTTTGTGATTTCCGTAAATCAGAACTGATAGAAATGGTGGTGAGAGCGGTTTTACAGTGTGGAGCAATAACATTAATTTGTTGCCACAGAGTCCTGTAATGTATCAATACATGCTTTTGATAAATGCTACACAGTTACTCATCAAGCATCAGATCAAACTGGCGTTCTGCCCACTTCCCTCCTCGGCAGATGCAGACCTGCTGCAGTCAGGGATGTGATACAGGCGGATTTTATGAATATGTTAAACCCCTGTACATTTTCCTGAGTGGAAACAATGAGGGTGGTGGGTGCAGCCTACATTTCCACTGATTTTTTTCTTTGGGGTTGAAGCGTTACAGTGGCTGATTCACATTTTCCACTTACTGTAAAGCTCCTGGCAGCTGAGGCTTCTCTGTGAGTAATTTGTTAGCTGTTAGCATCATGTGACAAAGTATCTCTGTAACAACTCATAATCACATCTGACACAAGTGAAATAAATGGTGTCATATAGGACCATAGAAATATAGATAAACAGTCATTGAGCGGTTTGTTCTGCTCTCTGTAAATGAATCGTGGTGCAGAGTGAAAGCGGCTGCTTTCTGAACACAAGCCGTGTCTTCTTAATGATCGCTTTGCTGCAAAACCAATTCAGCCACGAGGGATGAAAAGCTTCGACTCATTCTGTGTGATTGTGCACTTCAGGACTTCAGAATCTCAGCGGTATCGACGCGGCGCTGATCGATAAACCATGAACGGAGGGTGCAGGGGATTCAGCGAGGAGGCTGGAGAGAAAGACTCGGCTCGGTTTCTGTGCGAGTGTGTGGGAGTCGGTGGGATGAGACGGGGAAAAGAGAGGAGAGGGGAAAAAAAGGAGCTCTGTTTGTTGTTGCTCCCCAGCGCTCCGGGCTGAGATCAGACTAATCAATAGCAGGGATAATGTGGAGATGAGTAGTATGACATCAATATTAGGCGCAGAGGCCCAGCAACACCATTGTGCCGCTCTCCAGCTCGCCCTGTGCTGAGTAAACAGTGGCTCCCCGGGGAGAAAGGAACTCATTGATGGGTCCCTTCAGCCTCCCGCCTCTGTGCATTGTTGGACCTCCGGTACAGCCACCTCATCAACAGAGGGGGGGACTCTACCTGCCGGACAACAGAGGACGAGGAGTCCTGGTCGATCAGCGGTTAAATACGACCACGTCTTAGCGGTTTGCGACATTGACGGACTACCCTCCCTCACTGCACCAGCATTTTTATTGGATTGTGAAATAAATCACTGAGGTTCTGTTGGGACGATTCATGTGGCTGATTGAGTGTTCCTCCTCGTGGAAGGTTAGAGTTTCACTGACGACTGATGAGTTTACAACAGCTTTCATTCTCCCACCGAGACAGTGTGCAAGAGTTCGGTTGCTTAATGAAATATGCAGTTTAATGAGAGAAACAAGTGACACCTCCTCTTATATACTGAATCAACGCATTAAAGGGATAGTTCAGGTTTTTTTTGAAGTGGGCTTGTATGAGGTATGTAGTCAGTTTATTGCCTATCACTGTAAATCCGCTTGAAATGAACAGACTGTTCATTTTGAGACTGACAGAATGTTTTGATGTTAAGTCAACATGTTTTGATTTTTGAGTTAGAAACGTGTACCCAGTGTTCATATGACAACAAATAATTTGTTCACTTAACAAAAGCACATTTTTACGACGAGTTGCAGCGTTTTGCTTTCTTCACAATGGTTTTCTCTGTTTCTGCCCTTTTTAAGACTGATTAACAATGAAAAGTGGTATGTGAGAGTTGAAAAACAAATGCTCTTTAACATCAAAATCATTTTTAATGTGAGGTTTATAAAGGATCTGCATGAAAGTATTTCTGACAGATACTGTGAATAGAGAAACCTCAAAAGACCCAAACATCTGGCTTTAAAAGTATTTAAGTCATGCATCTGGTGTTTAGTTTGGATTACTTAAAGAATATCTGCTGTGCAGAGAGCTGCCATGAAATTCCTCGTTCCATATGAGGCAGATGCAAAGCCCCCCTCTCTTTTACTTTTCCATGTTATTATTTTTCCCTGCTCTCGCTGCACACTCACTGATGGGTAAATAGCCTGACCAAGTTGGCTGCGCTTCAAACAGCGTGGCTCTTCCAGGAGCTGCCCAGCAGTTTGATGAATAGCTGTAATTCCCCTGTGGTTCATGCAGCAGCAGAATAGGTAGAAATGTTGGGAATCCTCATCCGTCTCTCTGCGAGGACGGAGACATGAGGCATGAATGAGGGAGGACGCTGCCAGTCCGGTCATCTCTGCGGATGAAGGTTAGAGCTGATGCCCTCTGGGTGCTGCTGCATCTCAGGAGAAAGAGAAGCAGTTTAAGTATCCCCACTGCAATTAAAGCTCTTAATGTGCTGATGAAGCCTCCCGTGTCTCTGTGAGAACTTCAGTTTTGCACTGATTAGCACATTTTCTGCATGATATGGATTTTATATGAGTCCTGTCATCTGACACCTTCTTTGCTTGTGATGTGGTAATTCATTAAGTGTCGTGTGGACTCGTGGGCTGCTGTTTTGACAGTAAACAGAACACCTGTCACTTTGAATAAGGGATTGTGGGTGAATGTACATAACAATTTACATCCAGCTCTGATGTTCACTACAGGAAGTGTTCCCTTTATGTAGCGAAGTGGAATGTAATGGATGTGGAGAATGTTTGTGTGGTCCAAAGTTTTCACTTTACTTGTTCTGTTACAATCCAGCAGTTAGCGTTCGCCTCTTTGAACCCACAACCACAATATTTCCCTGAAGTGTTTTAGCTGCACATATACTGTGTTTTTCCAACATTGTGAATTAATGTATTGTGAAAGAATGCAGAGTGCTCCGATGTCAGGGTTTTGTCTCGTGCAGGGTTCAACCTTGAAGTCCCTGGAAAGGAAAAATTCTTCTTATCACATTAGACATTGTAGAACATAGTTCCTGAAAACATGTGAAAAGACTGAGAACTATGTAGTGCTGAACTGTGGAGTTAGACCATTAAACTGTTGTTCACAATTTGTGCCGGAGCCATGGTCCTCTAACATTATATAAGCCCTGCGAACCAAAGACCACGAACCACTCAGTCCAGCAGTTCACTTCAGCTCACTTCAGTTCCAACAACCTGACACAGAAGAAAAAAATATACCATCCTGTCACCGTCCTCTGGTTCTGGTGGCTCAAACATGTCTAGACAGAGCGTCCTTGTTTCAGGTTATTTTCAGGTCTCTGAGACAGCAGAATGGACTCGCCCCTAGCATTTCAGAGCAGAGAAAACTCATTAATCAATTAGTCAATTGAAAGAAAATTAATTGCCATCTATTTTGATAATCAATTAATTGCTTTGGCCATTTTTCAAGCACAGATGTCTCTGGGTTTTGGACTGGTGATTGGACTAAAGAAGGATTTGAAAACATAATTTTAGACTGTGGTAAATTGTGATGAGCATTTGTCACAATTTTTTTGACATTTTATAGACTACTCAGGTTACTCAATTAATCATAAAAATAACAGACAATGAAAATAATCATTAATTTCACATAATATAAACCTTTGCTGACGCAACGTTCCACAAACATCCCGATTCCTTTGCTCCTTTTAGTCCATCATTCTACAAGAATAGCAAGCAGTGCTTACAGTATCGCCGGCTATCTATCGATATATCTGGGCTACTGAGGTCTGGGTTTACTAAGCAGACTCAAGCTGCTGACACGATCCTTTCAGAAGAACAAGAAACACAAAAGGCGGACACTGAAAAAACGAAATGGCAATTAAATTTAGGAGTGAATGCAAGACGGAGTTTAAGTGTGTAAAATCTGACACATCTAAGGAATAATGTACTGAGTGCCACCAGTTTCCTCAACTAGCTGAGAGGTCTAGCTTGTTTTTCAATGGAAACATCACATCACAATTTATGGGACAACAGTGTCACAGTTAGGGAACGCTGTGGTAAATTGCCTTTTCTGTATTGTTTTTGCATACATTTACATTTTGGCCACCAAAAATGTACTCTGGCCGCCAGATATAGGGGCTCAGTGACCAGAGGGACCAGTGCTTGAAAATATCAGATCCTCCCTCTGTATTGTCCGAGATAAAAGTGATCAGATCAGTGGGCGCAGCAAAGAATAGCTTCGATTCTGTAGTCTGAACATTCAGTTCAGCTGAAATTATTAGCGAGGGTGTAGATGACTCACATGTTTTCTCATGAGTAAGGTGGAGGGCCTGTGGGACGGGACGGACAGAGAGTCCTCTGACGGACTCGGTTCAAAGCTTGAATTGATAACTACCCAGGATCCTCCACTCAGCCTTCCACCCCCCCCTCCACCCCACACCCCTCTCACAGCGGCGAGCCTCGCTCTTCTCAATGGAGCGGGGATACCCGGCGTAATTGGTGGAGCTTTGATGTGACGCTGCTCCACTAAGCCTCTCAACTCCGCACTTAGCACTTAACAATGCACGTCTCCTTCATCTGCAAAGCCAATTAATTTGTGGCGCGGAGTAGAATTTCAAAGGGCGGCTGCAGAGACGGCCGTATATATTTTTCAGATTTCTCACTGAAGAGTGGTGTTGCGTTACCGCAGACAAAGCATGAGCTGTGCATTTGAACTTCGTGCACAAATGAATTATGTCGGAGGTGGTCACACAGGCAGGGAAACAAGTTCACTTCAGGAAAACCTCAGCTCATGTTCTCTCACTGCAGCGCGCTGCGGGATCAGATTTTATCCATAGTGAATTTTATTGGAGAGAGACGTGTCACCAGACAGCAAGTTGAGTCTCGTCACTGCAGTTATTTATTGTATCAGGAGACAAACAGTCCCTGAGAGTCATTCATGCAGCACTCAGATGTACTATTAGACTTGTGGAACATTTTCTGACTCATTCCTGGCTTCCTCCTTCATATTATGACTCAGAGGCACAGGGTGAAAAAAAGTTTCAGACTTCACAGCATTCTTCTGTGTGTATCTGTGTGTGTGTGTGTGTGTGTGTGTGTGTGTGTGTGTGTGTGTGTGCGCGGGAGTGAGACAGAGAGCAGTCTGTACTGTAGTCATAAAATTATGTAATCAGATTACAATTGTGAAAGCATCTTGAGACATTTTTCCCCCTTTCCTGTTGCTTTTGCTGCTGCTCTAAATCCACATACACTCACACGGTGAGAAAGGTCATAAGCCAGGGTTAGAGTTACTGAACCTGACAGATGTTTTTGCCAAAATGAATCTCAAAACCTGGAATAACATCATGTGATTTTTCATACAAGTGCACATTGGCAATGCAGCTCATAATCGTAGTTCCCAAGTTGGTAATACAAAGAACAACATATCAGATCAATACAGAGAGCAATCAGGAATTCCCCATAAGGAAAAGATATAGCTTAATTTCACTAAATGTTTATATCTTATCTCAAACTTGTGACAGTTATGTGATGGTCAAGACAGATACAAGGTCCTTTGTAATTTGTGTGATATGAAACTTGTATAATTTCTGAACTTATAAGTACAAACGGTAAATCAACTTATAATATCCTTAGTAATATCGTTCTTTAATTAGTTGGACAAGCAAACCAAAATCTTGTAAGTACTGCATAAAAACCTTACAAGACACATAAGATGTCACACATGTGTAGGGATGGGTACCGAATTCGGTACTTTTTTAGGTACCGACCGAATTCCGTCGGTACTACCGAGTACCGATTCACGTGAAATCAAACGGTACCATGTTTCGGTACCTAAACCCATCCTTGTGACTGTGAGGGAGTGGAAGAGTAGGCGATTTTCCATGCCGGACTTGAACACAACTGTTACCGGCCTGAGCATTCCCCTTTAAGGAGGTGGTACCGTGTTGTTGTAGTGTGCACGCCCGCAGGTGAGTGTCTCCCTCTCCGGTGAAGTGTGTGAGAAGTAACGCCAGCTCTAGCTACTGTAAGTTGTATAGTCAGTGTGATGAAGCTCAACTCTACAGCCATAAAAGTACTGCGTTGTCACGTCAGAAGGAAGGAAAGAGCTGAATAAAGCCCCGGTCCGGTCCATGTGTGTTCAACTATCCGCCTCTCCTCCTCTGTCTGTGTGCGAACAGCCCGGACTGCTAGTTACCAGCGCAGAACGAGCCAAGCTAAGGTGCAACGAGACTTCGCTTTATAATCAGCTGCTCCATACCACGGTTAGGAGCTACAAAGCTGAGGAGGTAACACAACACAGGCTGAAGAGTGCACAACTTTCGACAGCCTCAGATCGGCTACAACTCCTGTATTCAGCACCGTTAACACGCCTGCATCCGTACGACGCGTCGTCTGCAGCCAGCAACGTGAGAAGAAATGACCTAAACACTTCGTCTGCTCCAAGTAATTTTTTTACTTTATTACCACACAAGCACACACAAAAGTACCGAAAATTGGTACCGTTGAGTACCGATACCGATTCGCAGGTACCGGGTATCGGTACCGTATCGGTTCAAATGTGAACGGTACCCATCCCTACACATGTGAGACATACAAATAAGAAAAAACATAAAAGAAAACATATGGTATATTTAGGGTATCTATCTATCTATGTTTTTATAATTATGTTGTATGAGAAAAAGTCTCACAAGATGTCCCCATTGCCTCCTATAGTAAGTGTTAATTTTATGTGTGTAGGGTTTTCCTGTTTTTTCTCTATATGTTATAATATTGGAAATATATAGCAGAAGTGATAAAAGGGAAGGAAATATTGCATCATAAAGAGCAGTAAATCAGTAAACTTCATCTATAGCATGATGCTCATTGCTCATAATAACGTTCAAACCCAACTGCCAGACAAGAATGTCAGTGTTCTCTCTTGCCTGGATCATTTTCAAAGGCAAAAAAATGATTGCTTTCTACCAGGGCTGAACAATTTTGAAGAATGATCTAATTGCAGTTGTTTTTCACTGATACTGTCATTGCAATATGATTTACGATATTAGAGGCAAGGATCATTTTTACATCATTATTCTGAATTTCTTTGGAAAACACATTGAAACGATTGTGGTGTGTTATTGACTTCAGGGATCTGCACTAAACAAAGATGTTTTCTGAAGTCTAGAGAATGATGTGTTGGCCAGCACACCTCTGCAGTACCACAATATTTCATTTAAGACTGTATTTTGACATTTAGCCTTTAACAAATATTGCATATCCTGTGATTTGAAAATTGCAGTAGAACATATTGCAATTTCAATAAAAGTGAGATTGATTGTTCAGCCCTACTTTCTACAATAATTGTGCATGACAGCTAAAGATTGTGGTCATGAAATATAAACTTTGGTTAAGGTATGCTTACAGTTAGGCAACTAGTGCTGTGTGATATGACCAAGATTTCATATGTTGATATAAGTCATTTCATATCCGGATGATGATACATATCATTTAGTGTAAATTCACTGAATGAATACTTTCAGAACCTTTTCAATTAATCATGTAACAAAAAAAACAGGCAAATAGAAAACTATCTTCATCCCTAAAATCCTGTTTGACATGATTGATGTTGAGGTGTATGAGTCTGATGTGCGGACAGGTCTGCAGCATTCTTTGCAAAACACGTTTTTCCGCTCTGTATCAGACTTTTCATTCCCAAATGATTTCCACATGTCAGAAGTATCCCGTCTTTTAGGTACGAACTCCTTGTTTTGTCTTTACTGCTCAGAGTCGTCTCCTGTTCCTTCTGTGTCACGTTCACTCTCCTCCATTCTTGTTTGTGCTGTCTTCATGCAGAGTTCTTGGTTCAAAGTTCACGATTTGGTACAAAAGTCACATCGTGATCATTTTGACTGAGCTTGTTATGCGATATGATGAGTGGAAAGTTTTGCATTACAATTGTCATGTTCGCTGGGAAAAAAAAATTTAAAATCATGATGATGTGATATTTGTCACATTTGTCATTGATGATGTGAGATTTTCACTCTACAGTACCTCATTATAATTCTGTTTTTGCACATTTTTCCTTGTTCAGAAAATAGTGGTTTGGTTCTGGTCCTGAGATTTTTGGATTTTGCACTCAGCCATATTGCAATTTTCCTGCGGAAGAATGCAAAATACTGTCCAAATGACAAAAGATATTGCCGTAAAGAACATGATTTGCGGGCAAAGCGCTTAATATGAAACGACAGACCATTTCTGCAAATGCAGGTCTGTGACAAGAAATCCAGCCTCCTGCATGAAAGACAAATGTGTAACACCACCACCTCCTCTTCCTCAACCTGCCTTCCAATATGGACATACTTCTTAGGGTACTGAGGTGAAAATGCAGTTGACTATTGTTGGTCCAGTCTCCACTGATGCTACATATCACAAAAAAAAAAAAAAAAAACCTGAGAAGAAATTAGTGCAGGCAGAAAGGAGGAAAACGTTACCTGCCTTCGAAGTAAGACAAAAACTACCTGATAAGATGGAGATTTTCAGCAGTTATTGATCTGAAAAGAAACAGTGCAGACAGGTCTGACAGGTCTGTTGAATCCTCCCAGCACAGTGTGGACATTTCACATGGCTGCAAAAATGTGTGTGGCCCTGCACTGCTCACTATCTGTGGGAATGGGGAAGTGAAACACAGTCCAAACGCCCCCACCCGCCTCCACCTCCATCACTGCAGTGTGTGTGTGTGTGTGTGCGTCTGTGAAGAATGGGAGGGGATGCATGTCCTGCGGCAACCCCGGCGCTTTGTGAGCTGTTTACGAGTCTCCTCTGTAGCCCTTTCCACCCTCCCACTCCCCCCCACCCCCCACCGCCCACCCCCGTCACCTCGCCGCGCACAGTTTGTTGTGACGAGCCTGAGCAACTGCTAGAAACAAGATTAGGACAGTCACACAGGATGTGAAAGGGTTCAGAATAAGTCAGCTTGTTGCACATAAGTGTCAGCCATGTTTACATTGCCCGGCGTGACTGTGATTGTCAGTTCCTAGATCGCAAGCAACAGTGTAACTTCTGGAAAATACAAAGCAGCAGCAGTCGGTCGAGATGACGTCAGCTCTTCCCTCAAGTAACCTTCAGTCAGCGGAGGGCTGATGAATGGACCATGACTCACTGCGAGCTGCTGCCCTGACAGGTGAAGTCTGGGCTGGGATTTTTACGAGTTCTGCGAGCTGCAGAGGTGAGAAAAGTTCAGCAAATGAGGCGAGTGAGGACCAGAGGCACTGCTGAGCCACGCTAGTAAACTGTGCTCATGCTGCAACTTGTGTGCAGGGACAGAGATACCTGAGATACTGCCCAAAAAACACACTCAAGCAATCTAGTGATCACACTTTCACTGCTGCCTCAGAATAAATGCAGGATAAATCAGATTAATGAAGCACAGATTTAGGACATTTGCACAACAGTTACAGTTTAACAGGTCTGGAATCTGGAATGTAAATGCATGTAAAGGATTTCACTTTTATCTTCTTTCCTTCAGTTTCTTGCAAAGAAATATGTCCAGGATATCCTGTACAACATGCGAGATGTTGAAATGTGCAAGGGGAAAACCGGGGGACCGGAGCACTGGAGATTGATTTGCATCCTGAGTCATCAAAATGCAGTTGAAACAAAGGTTATACAGTATAGCTTATACATCTAAAAACATTTTAACACAGTTATAACTAACAAAGTTATTAAAAAAAAAAAGTTTTATTTGTCTCCTTAAAATCCTCATATATTGTACAACAAAACACCAACTTTGCATCTAGATTTTTACTAAATAATGCACGTTATCTGGTTATAATGCATTCACTTTTTTTTTTTATTCATAACAAGGTTTCTGAAAAGTAATGTCAGCCAAAACTTCATTTACTGAGCACTTTAACACCCAGTCTGTGGCAGTTAGACAGAATTCAGAGTATTCTGGACGAAGTCAATGTCAAGTTAGGTCAAGCCAAGTCTATAGTCTCTGAGGGCAGGTCTGAGTCAAGTCAGTAGTCTATGGGGTGAAGCCCAAGTTAAGAACATAGTCTCTGATGTCAAGTCGAGTCAGTAGTCTCTGAGGGAAAGTCTAAGTCAAGATTAGAATCTTAAAAGGGCAAGTCTAAGTCAGGTCTCAAGTTTTCTGATATATGCAAACAAATGAGTCCAAGTCAAGTTGCAAGTCCTTATTTATGCAACTTGAACCATTTTTACACCAAAAACGCATTCATGCAGGTTATTTAAATGCGCATAAACCCCCTAAAAGAGGCGATTACCTCCTTTTTCTTTGCCAGTAGACGAGTTTGCCTCTCAGTTTTTTTTCCATGTCAGATTTGACGTCACAAACTTGATTGAAAACAGGGATAGTAAACAGTGGAAAGCAGCATGGAGGCCAGTGACAATGTCACAGTGGTTACTTTTTATATCTTTTTTACTTCAGTCTCTCATTTAAACTCAACGCAGACTAATTTGGAACAATATACAAACAGGGACAGATGGAATTTTTGGCCAAGATGGCAAAATAGTTGGAAAAGATACTGACAGAACACCGTAAAAGGGGGCGAAACGTAGCGGATCCACCCAGGTGTCATGTTTCCACCACTGCCGATCGAAGCTCACATGACTACTGCAGAATCATTTGACCTGGGAATGAATGATTGCACCCTTTCTCACAGATAAGACAAAATCCAGATGTTGTTGGGTTTTTTATCCGGTGTAAAAGGGGTTCAAGTCCACTGCTACACCTCTGCATTTAAGTTTTGTTACTGAATAACACAGTCACGTGTATGACTAACCTTTCAATGAGTGAAGTGTGTTAAGTTTGAATAAAACACCCTACTCAATGCGAAATCCAACAAACAGAAGGAAGTCTGCCAATATCCAGTGTAAATCAGTCCACCTTGCCCTGAATTGAATTCAGTCCCACCCTAAACCAGTTTGCCAGCGTGCCGCCGGGAGCCAAATGTGGAAATGTTTTGCTCACCACGCTGAGAAAAACAGTCTCAACAGACAAACCAAAAACCCCCGAAACCAACACAAGACGTTCCAAGACAACTGTGGTCACACATGATTGCATGATTGATGAATTTTCCTGTTTGCCTTAGTAAGCAGCACTCCCCTCATTTTAGGTGTTAACGTAGAAAATGTTTCAAAGTCAGAGTTCTGGTAAGGAGACTCAGTGATCCTGATCAGTGCTTCTGCCCTGATGAGAGGTACAAAATGACACCTACGTAGGGGTTAAACTAGACTAAACTAGATTACATTCACAGTCCATCCAGTGGCTGAGGCAGGCGTGTGTCAGCACAGTTATTGAGCTGATTTAGGCTGCGAGTCGATGGCTGGCTTTACATTAGAACATATTGAGCAGCGGGCCGGGCTGTGCACAGGAAAGTGGGACATGTGTAGGACTTCACGGTGGACGGAGGGCAGAGAGAGCAGCTGGTTAGGCTTGGATACCTACTTCTGACATGTGGAACAGCACCCATTCATCAAGTCCTGGAAAATAAATCACCTGCTATCACATCATCAGTGCAGCGCACGCTCTTATCTCATCGTAATGTGGAGAGTTGAGCTCTGCATCACCTACAGATTCTATTTCTGTTTCCTCTGTTTGCTTCTTCTTGTGCTTTCTAACACGCCTGCGAGGACTTGGCCATTATCATGACAGTTGTCCCCTCGTCAACAGTGTTTCTGTGAAGCTGTGCTTCTTTCCTGTCACATTAAGCAGAGTTGTAAGGAAAAATGCATTTCAGAAATGTCAAATCATAATGATTCATCAAGTTAATTGCTGAGAACTGATGACAACACTAAAAACAGGATTTCAGGTTCACCTTTGACTCAGTGTGATTACTGTAGTTGTGTGCACACAGTTTTCCTGTGAACGAGAGCCCTTTGCTAACTTGCACTCACAGGTAGAATCAAAAGAATTTGTCAGTGCCTATTTGTAAATGCATCAGGAAGACAGCTGATTTTTTTAAAAATCTTATTCTCAGGATGTCAAGGATGATATTTTCGGTTGGTAAAGTGTACAAAGCACAAAAACTTCATGAGAAAATAAGAAGTTACGGGCGGCGGGGCAGGTTCTCTGCAGATGCAGGCGCCGCCACACAGCTCTGGTTGGTCATGGGTGATGATTGAGAGGGATTATTTTTGCATGAGTCAATGCATTGCTTTTGGGGAAAATCCTGCATAATTTGCCCGTCAATTTGACTTCCAAATAAAGTGGTTTAGATTATCTGGGTGAACTGTTTACAACCTCGCGTGTCTTGACTTCACATTAGCGATGTTGCTGTGTTCCCAGGTCTCAGCAGTTGCCTGGGGTAACACATTGTTGTAACACACAAGTTGTAATGAATCAGAAATGTCCTCAAGGGTAATTAGAATATTATGTTACTGATATTTAATATTTTGACAAAGTTAATACCAGAGTACCTTGAAAGCACCCATGAATATGTTCTTATATTAAAAAGACAACACCTCAAAAACAAAACACAAAACCCTCGAAAACATGTTTTTATCAGCACACTGATGACTGACTGTTCACATTAATAAAAACATTACAAACAATGATGAAGGTTAGTGCTGCATTCAGTCCCAACCCCCCTTACACTTAGAATTTAATAAGACAACTTCCGTCTCTGAAATGAAGAACTGACTTTTCAAACTGAGAAAATGTCAAAGGAAATCAAAATTGTTTCTAATGTTCAGCAGACTGAAAAGCTGGTTGGTTCAGCTTAATATCTTGAGGCCACTGAACATGTTTTCTCAAGTACAACTGAATTAGTATCAAGTCTGTTTGATTAGAAGAGTTTATTTGTTTTGAATCGTTACGAAACTAGCTCAACTTGTCAATCAAATCAATCTAGTTACGTAATTCAATGCCAGTTTAAAAAAAAAAGACCACTCTTTCAAACCCTGCATAACCAGCTACATTATTTTGAAGTATCCTACTTTAGATTCCCACAGTTGACATGCAACCACATGCTTCAAAAACAGATTTCATGGTAGCAAGTAAAAAAAAAAAACCCGCCTACGTGACGCATTATGTCTGTGTCCCATGTATTTCAGTCGTAAGGGAATAAAAAACTTCTTTTCAGGTGATTATACGCTTATGAAAACATACTTAAACTTGCTTAGTGTTCAATTTCTGCTCCAATCCACAAATCCACATAATTCTTACACACTGGACCTTTAAGGACCGCAGGCATGGTATAGCATCATTTGTTGTTTATTCTTTGCTGGCTGCTTGTGAACTTCTCGTGGAACTGTCTAGGTCATTGGTCAAAGAAAAACTTCACACGTCTTTCACCATTTGTAAATACGTTGCATCATCTGTTTTTGTTGTTGACTTTCGGAGCGCCCGTTGGCCTGCAGCGGTGTACCCAGGCCAAGCATGATGGATAATGATGGGAAACAGGATCCCAGTGTGATGCTTTAAAGCTATTAAAGGGCAGGAGGTCGGGGCCCAGCCCAGCCTCTTTATGTTAATGTCTGCAGGATCCTAGACAGTCACAAGAGTTTGCTCCTGATAAAAAAAAAAAGAGAAAAAAACCCTGAGAGGGGAGTTCATGCGGTCTGTGTGTGGTCATGTTTGTCCCCACCCACCTCAGCAGCAGATTAGCTGCACAGTTAATGCTTAGCCGAGCAGAATGTCCAGGGTCTGTGCGAGACACGTCCAGCAGAGGTGAAAGAAATGAATCAGACGCTGTCCATGAAGGACCTGTTACAGTTGAAATCCCCCCTCCCAGTGGCTCTGATTCATCATACATAATAATCATGGTTGCTGTCCTAGAAATGCTCTCATGTTCCATAATAACACTGACATATAGCCTATATATATCACTTTTCATAACCGTGACTGCATGATGCAGAGATTTCTTCTTTCATAATGGAAATTTAAAGGGCAAAAATAATGACAGATCAGACATAAACCCAGCATGCTCCATAACATGAGGCTTTTTATGTTTATTTCTGTCATCTGGCCAGTCTGAGCCATTATGAATCCATTGAAGGATTAGACAGCTAAAAATAGCCTCTTACGATAGGGGACTTAGTGCACAGTCTGAACCATAAACAAACAAATGGCGATTTCTCCACGGCCCTGTCTG
Organism: Lutjanus campechanus; assembly: GCA_027495735.1. Lineage (NCBI taxonomy): Eukaryota > Metazoa > Chordata > Actinopteri > Lutjaniformes > Lutjanidae > Lutjanus > Lutjanus campechanus. The sequence goes on along the minus strand of JAJHUR010094584.1, from coordinate 1,971 downwards.
CCAGCGTTTCAGGGAGTAATTTGTGGTGTGCAGAGAGGCTGACCTCGGTCAGGAAACAGCGGCAGGATAAAGAAGGGCCATTTAGCTCTGTTTGGAGCTTAAGAGTGGCCCTCTCGCAGGCCGCGTCCGCCGTGTGGCAGCTGCACGGCCACAGACGAGCTAAAATGCTTAGGACGCTCGAGCAGAGATGTGCATCAATAATGCCTTCCAAGAACTGTGTGCCACTAGAAAAGCCAACGTCCTCCCGCAGACCGTCGTCCAACGTGTCATTTCAGCCAGCGCTGTCTCTCATCTGCAAATAGCAGCAGCTTGCGTCTGCGTTTTTTCCCCCCAGAGGTTTCCACAGGGCTGATCTGAGAGGAGGGCCGGCCTCCTCCGTCAGTCAGTGTAATGTTTGCTCTGCACTTGACTTTAGGCTGAGTGAGAGCGTCACAGGAGGACGACCTTTGAGACACAGTGCAGGGCACCAGGATATTGCTGCTACCTGTTCAACTGAAAAGTCTAAAGTGGTATTAAAGTACGGCCATGTTGGTTTTTCCTGCAGCAATTCTGTGGTTCATAGAGACAGATGTTTTTCTGGCAGCAGTAGCAGCTGGTGGACCAAATTAGGTCTTCAACTAATGATTATTTTCATTATCAATTAATCTGATCCTTTTTTTGTTAATTGATGAATCATTTAACTTAATTTAACCCGCAAAATGGCTCAACGATTAAAAAGTCTTTTACAGGAGTGTCTTGACCAACGTAGCAGCAGCAAAGAGAACATACAAAATCAGTTTCAAGACAGATAATACAGACTTATAAAGAAACAAATAAAATACTAATAATCAAGAATCATCAAAACTGATGGGATCAAGTAAGTTTTATGTCTGACTGAAGCATTTCTCTGTCAAGAGAAGCAGCGAACAAGCCAATACGTCCAACCCCAAGGTTAACATCTTAAAATCTCTTATGTCCAAGCAGCAGCTGAAAATCCAAAGATATACCCTGAATGACTAGCATTAGCATCACTACTAACCAGCTAATACACCAAAGAAACAACCGATAATTCAAGGAAAAAGACATCTGCAAAGTGCCATGAGAAATCATAAAATATATTACCGAAATCAAATCAGAGTAACGTTAAAATAATCTCTTCAAAGCTGTAAAGTAAGGTAAGTTTTTGGATTTAGTGGAACAAGCTTGACATGTCATTACCCATTATGAGGTTGTTACGGCTAACTAGCTCGCAAACAAGAACCTATTTACACACTTAGCAAACACAGCAACATTAGCTTTTCCTTAAAGTCATGTTTCTGTTCACCTGATAAGTTCAATATTCACTCTTGTTTTACCTCTACTTTGGTCTCCGACAGCCAAAATATCTGCCTCTTTAGTTGCTAAATGCTCCACTGTGTTTGTGATAGAGCTATTGACTCTGGGATGCTGGCTTGATAACTCCTTTACAGACAGGGTCTCCGATCAGAGAGCAGGGCACAGGGAATTCCATCCAAATAAACTTTAATGACCGTTAGTTGGACATTTACAGGTCAGAGATGCTCATATTCAGGTGAACACATGGGCAGGGAGGTGTATTGGCATGTGTGTGTGGTCTAAAGAAAACAGAAATTAAATTTACAGTATTAGTCCTCATTAAAATAGTTACATACATACATTATAACATTAGTTGTCTGAAATAACTAAATAAAATAGATTGGCAGAATTACATTCAAGTAATCTGGTTTATACATGACAACAATCTGTGTTTATACAGTAAGAATACCCTCCAAACTATTTACTGGCAAGAATGAACAGTTCCGTGGTCAACAGAGCCACCTTGTGGCGAAATAGCGCAACTGCCGCCTTAAAACATCCACGTGGCGAACTGCCGCGATTGTAACAGAAACACACGTTTATACATGTGGATATCAAGTAATCGCCACTTAAAGTCATCAAAGGTATGAAACTCACAATATAAAACAAGTAAAAGGT
>JAJHUR010094582.1:0-14142 GCA_027495735.1 Lutjanus campechanus | reverse complement strand
TTTTTTTTTTTTTTTTTGGGTTTGTGTATTACCAGCTGTCCAATTATTTTCCTAGGCAGTCTGGCCAACATGTTGGCTGCAATTGGTCGTGGAAATGAGCGGAAAGATTGAATAGATCTGTGTGATTGTATTTGTTTGAAATAAGATGTTGCAGATGCAGTTTTGTACAAGTGACACTGCAGTTAAAAATTCTTTCAGGTTTCAAAATGTTAAATTGCACTACACTGCTGCAGAGACGTATAAGGCAGAGGGAAGGAGAAGGAGAAAGGAATGAGGAACTGGGCAGTAAGGGAAAACCTCAGATACAAAGACAATAGCTGTTTTATCTGCTTTCCATATGGACTGAGGATTTTAAATTCTTGGCCTTTGTTTGCTGTTGTTGAGTATGGAGTCAGAACAGAGGTGCAACAGTATGTTGGAGATATAGAGACAGGCTATCAGTCTGCAGCGTTACCAGATAAAATACACTGAATTCTCTCGGAAATTATGGGAAAGTTTGAACCCTTCTTTTTAGGGCTTCACCCCACTAAAGATTGACTAATAGCCATTTGGTCAGACCATCAGTTGACTAGTGATCACCTGTTTAAGATATTAATTTAATTATTTAAATATATATTTTTTGGACATAAAGTGAGCTGCCTGTTAAAAGCCAACTGCAAAAATGGTAATGACTCTGAATGTGCCAAAACAAGCAGAAAGCAGATCGAACATTTTGCCACTTTATTTCAACACAGTATAACCTTATACAAGTCTTGTTCAAAACACAACAGGGCACAGGAACAGGGCTGTAACTAATGATAATTTTAATCTATTTGTTGATTATTTTCACAATTGATCTATTAGTTATTAGGGCCCTAAAATGGTGGGAAAACTGTTGATCAGTGTTTGTGAAAGCTCAAGATAACGTCCTCAAATGTCCTGTATTGTCCACAACCCAAAGATATTCAATTAGTAAATAAACAAAATATTTTTAAAAAGTCACATTTAAGATGCTGGAATAAGAGAATTATTACTTTTCTTTCTGAAAAAAACAAAACAAAAAACAAAACCCAAATCCATTACTATCCAAATAATTGGCAATTTTAATAGTTGACAACTAAACGGTTAATCGTTGCAGCTACATGGAATAAGTTCCATCTAAACAAGAGGGAATACTCTTGGAGGCTGATGTATACTCACAGATTAACTGGCTACATTACAAATTCACTCCCCAACTACTTCACACATCCTGTCCCTGCTTCAGCCCCCCTTATCTTCATCATCCCTGGAGTCAGGGTCGTGCTCGGAGCTGCTGTAAATCACCTCGGTGCTGTATTCCCAGCTGTCAAACTGGCCTGTGTTGGTCTCAGAGGTTCTGCCCCAGTCTAATAGGACTGCTAACAGAGCTCACTAGCCAATGGCAGCTACAGCACAGTTAGCAGCAATGCACCAGGGACTTCAGTGTTACAAGAGAAGAAGTCCGTCTTGTAACAATCTCTGTCATGGCAGGGTTTAATGGTAAGGCGCAGTACCTGAATGGAGTTTGAGGTATTCAGGGATAAATGAAAACTTGTTTGACCAAGACCATTCTCACCAGCTAACAGTTGAATTGAGGGGCAGCCCAACTTCTTTTAATGCCTTGTTCTGTTTTTAAGTGTGAAAAGACCTTGGAGCCTCAGTCACCTTATCTTATATCAACCTTACATATAAGATGGACATGAGACATGTTTCACTGTCAAACTCCGCATGTCTACATGGGTTATTTTGGAGTTTAAGTTGGTGGACATGGACTCGAGGGATCAGTTCCTATCAGGTACCCTGTCACTAGAAGAAGATGTCAAACAGGGCTGTCGATACACATTCTGCTCTGTTTCTTGTTCCTTGTTTTCCTCGCCTTCCTCTGAACAGCAGAGTCCAAGGTCAAACTGAGCTAGAAAATAGTGAGTCATTGTTTTTAAAAACAAGTGACAGTGACCCGGCACCTTGCATGCCCTCCCCTTCACTTCTTTTTCTCTTCCTCATTCTTTCTCTCTGTTTATACTCTGCCTCTTTGTCTCCCTCTGCCTGTACCTATCCTCCGTCTTCCCTCCATCCCTCCCCTCCCTCCCTCTCTTCTTTGCCAGTGCCGGAAGGTAGAGAGAAGGAGGTGAGCCAAAGTCACCAGTGTGATCTGATTTAGGCCTCTCTCTTCTCTTGGCCAGCCATCTGACAGCGCAGGGCCTGCATGTTGCTCTTTTCTACCCCGCTTCAATCTGCCACAGCTTGGCCCGGTGCCACAGCTGTAACGGGACCCAGCGTTGTGTATAAATAGGCTAGGCCAGCTCCCCTTGCCATGCTCCTCAATGGGAGGCTGAGGCAATGGAGGAACAGGTGCTCCAACCCACACACACACATACACTCCCTTCTCTCTCCGCTCCGTCTCCCTTTCCCAAGCCCCCCCACCTTTATCTGATGTCCTCAAATGTGGAAGTACAGGTCAGTCACAGTGTACGTGTTAGCTGCACGCGCTCACTTGTCGTATCACTTGGTCATTGTCCCCTCTCATTGTTAAAAAGTACTTCCTGTGTGGTTTAATTTAATGGCACGCTGAGCCTATTTCCACTCTTCAAACTGCCCCCCTCTCAGTCTCTCCCTGGCTCACGTACTGTTATTTTGGTCCTCAACACTCTTTGTTTTGGAGGTACAAGTTGGTACATGTTAATCAAAATGCCTCTCATGCAATTTCTCAGCATCATTTTTCACTGTGGAAGCCACAGCTTGGCAGTGGGCGCACAGGGAGCTGGCTTTACTTCTCAGGACTTTCCACAGCTATATTAACAAACAAATGCATTTTTCCGCTGGCAGTCCACTTGGCATGGTGGCCGCATATTCTCTCTCCTGGGGTTTGTTCAGCAACTGAGCTGTTGACAAATCTATAATCAGCAGATCACCTCATCGGGGGCAACGTGCGCCTAAGCTGACAGAGAGAGGAAACTTCTCACAGTCCAGAGTTAGCTGCCACCTGGTTTCATGCTAGACAGGTCTGGTTTCATGCTAAGCTAATGTGCGGCTGCCCTCTGCTAACAACGAAAGGCAGAGGCAGGCTGTTCCCCGGGCCACAGAGGGCTCCACTCTCACCTTCTAAAAGTGCCACTGTGATCCACTTTCTCACTGCCAGCCAGCTACTGTTAGTTGATGCATATTAAATTCTCTGCAGGGAGCACAACTCTAAAAATAAGGGAAGAATCTGTCTGAAATTGTAGCTACACTATAACGGAGGCTGCAGCTGTGGGTGCTCACTGAATAGTGGAGATGGCACTTTCTGTCAGAGATAGCCGTTACATTGGCATGACCTCGGTTGCACCGGTCATGCTCAAGTAATTTCTGAGCTGTAATTATGGTGCGCTTATTCTGTACGTGAGCTAATTCTGCTCCAGATTTGACAAGGAGAGGGAATAGAATGGCAGGGGGGATAAAGTGAAACTTGTCAATACTCCAGCCATTTAACAGAAGTCTTTAGATTAACGTGGGCTGTAAACCGGAAAAATGTTAGCTTTTTTGATCACACTTGGATCACATTACAGTTCTTCCATTTCACAGAACCTTGATTTGCTGTGTAGTAAAATTGAAATCAGAATATTTTTTCTCTGTTGCCACCATGTAGCCACTATGCTATTGTTAGATGCATTGCGATGTGGAAGATTATGAATCAATACACAAATGTTAAAAAGAAGATTTTCTTAAATGTTAGTTTAAGGAAAAACGTTTAGTTGATAGAAAAAAGTGGAACTCAGCTGCAAGGCTAGTACAGCACCTGACCTTCAGACCATGTTTCATATTGTATTTCAGTGGAACTGGAACAAGAGTATAAGTTGTGGTACCATTATCGTTGATGTTTTATTTTTGGCCTAGACAATATATTGTATGCATGTGCTGTAGTCACATGGCAAAGGATAGGGAATGTGATGAGGCAACTTAGACCCACCATCATAAAATAAGGAACAATTTTACTGCTTGATTGAATATAAATTCAATTTTCATGACTAATCCTAAAAGTAAACAGCCAGTCCCTCTGATAAATAACATAATTTAGCCTCATTTAATTACCGTTTGGTTGCCGTTTTCACATGCATTCTCTTTCTGCACAACAAAATGGCAATCACAGTCATCCTCTGAGTGGTCTTTTGTAGAGTTTGGCATCTGATTTTGAAAGTTGTAACAACAACAGAAGAATTATTGGTGGAAATGTTTTTTGATCTGCTGTTTTAATTAATTTGGTGCAGAAAAATATAAATTACACTGTTGTCTTTCACAATATTGTCAAACCCTGTTCCATCCTAGCGTATTATTTATGAAGCATCAACCAGCAGTGGCAGTAGCATTACTGCTGCAAGTATTAATGGTAGCGCAATATGACAGAGCGCAGTATCCAAATCGCAGAAGTTTTTTGATGTAGGAAAACTATCACAACATACCCTTGTAAATGAAGCAATGTGATGTCACAGAGATGCCTCGTCCTACAAGTCATATTCTCCAGACTAAAGGGAAGATGCTTATTCTGTACAGACCTCGGCAAAAGTCACATCATTGTTTTCATGTTTGTTTTTTTTTCAGTGGAAATTAAATCCCACTAAAATGTGACTCATAATTCAATCACAATATCTGTCAAAATAATAACATTATGTTTTTCTACATATTATTCAGCCATATTCACAATATATTAAAATAACATTAGGGCTTACATTGTGTACAATAACATTCAGACATAACTTGTGTGAATAACAGAAGCTGAGGCCTTCACTGGAACAGTTTGGGCGATTTATTCACTCACTGTTACAGCATGTTTGTGTGAAAAGACCTCATAACTATTCAAGCAGCACACATAGTGACAAATGTCTAGACAGTATCTTTTTTTTTATGGGTTTGTTATCGAGAGAACTGACATTTGTGAGAATGCAGTTCCACAGAATCTCTACATAAAATTTAGAGCAGGAACCGTTAATTTGTTAATCTCCTATTGAAGGCGTAAACTCGTTCACCTCGCTCCATCTCTAAGCTTTTTCCTCTGCTGTTTCTGTTTGTCTGACACCCCTATATACGTCCCTCCTCCTCCTCCTCCTCCACCTCCTCCTTTTCTCATTCCTGCTGCCAAATTAAGTGTCAAACAGACAGGGAAGGCGGGTGGATGGCCCACATTTCTCCTATAGAGGTCCACAGTATGGTACAGTACGTTCCAGTCTGTGCTCTGTTATTCCTTTTCTCTACTCTGCTCCGACACAAACCTCGCCCCATTTTCCCCCCCGGGCTCATTAGCGGCTGATTGGGTTGTTATTGTAATTAAGAGCTCCTGTACAGCCAGTGAGAGCACCAAGCTGTCTACTAATGGGTGGTCCTCAGTGGGAGGGTGGGCTATAGAGGGGTCACGGTCATTGTCCACCAAACCCCCACCCACACAATGTCTACCAGGGCTTTTTTGTACGGTGTCTGTTTATGTAAGTCAAAATGGAAATTAAGATAGTGGCTCACAGTGTAGTCTTTGTTTTCTTTCAGATGAAAAATGGTGCAGCAGGTGTCTTCCCCTTACCAGTCCCTTCAGGAAGTTGCAGTGCTGCGATTCCAACCATTAATGCAAATTTAACCAATCTCTGTGAATTTTGTCTAATCATCGCAACTTTTCCGCAGATTTGACAACTCATCATAGTTTCCTGTGAGTTCCACTGATCATAGCAGTCCCGGCCTTGCAAAAATGTCAGACATGTTTGTCTCAATTAATTGTCTCAGGGTTTTATTATTTTACTATTTTTCTGTATTGTTATTTTGTCACAGGTACTGAAAAGAATACAAAGTGTGCATATTTTGTTTGGTTCTGAGCCTTTTGGGCAACATTATGCTTTTGGATATTAATGAATTATACAAAAAAGGAACTTTTTTTTTTTTTTTTTTTTTTTTTTTTTGTGCAATTTTCATTTGCTCCGGCATTTTCATCGTTAACAATGCATCACATAAAAAAAAAAAGATGTGAAATTAGGCTTTTTAGACCACAACAGTCCCAAAATATACCCTGCAAAATCCTGGAGAGACTGTCTTTTATCTTTTGTGTCTTGTTTTCTCCTCATATATTCCGTCATCGGCTCGTTTTCTTGGGTATTTTTGTATTTTAGGTGAATATTGCCTTATCGTTGTGTTTGTGGTCAGGAGGTAGCAAATGCCTCTCTTCCCCCTCCCCTGCCCTCTCCCCACTGTGGGCCTGTATGTTTGTGTGCCTGTTGCTTGTCATGTAACAGTGGTCCATAGCGGCCCTCCATTCATGCATGTGATCACCAACCGTCCTGTAGGTCCCTTACGTCACTCTGCGTTCCTGCCTGGGCTCAGGTTACACTTTCACCCCGCTCACTCCCCTCCCATCATTTCTCTGCCCCCCCATCCCTTCTTCTTTACCCGCGACCCGTCTCCCTATGACTCCATCTCGCTCCCTCTTCGCGCTCTTTGCCTCTCCTGTGTCCCCCTGCTCCTAAACCTGGGAGGAGAGAGGGAGGAGATGGCTCATTATTTTAAAGACACAGCGGCTCTCGCAGCCAAACCCCGACTACATAACAACCCCTCCATTCCTTTACTCTCCCTCCTTCTCTCTCTCCTCTCTTCCCAATCTGCCCCCCTGATGACCCACGCCTCCCCCTCCTCACTCCTTCCCCCCTTCTCTCTCGTTCCTGTCAGTCGAAAACAAGACTCCATTTTGCAGAGGGTGCTCCCAGCAGCACCGTCTCCTGCCTCCCCTCATGGCCCACTAACATTTCTTTGTGTCAATAAAGCTTCTCCAACAGGAGACGTGACATATGAGCTAGCCCGCTTGCATGCTGTGTGCGGCGAGAGACCTCATTTCCAGTAACATATTTCTTACCTGTGGTGGAAAAAATACATTAATGTGAAAAGGTCACGTTTATGTCCTCTTGGTGTGTCTCGAAGATCATTGTGGCCGAGGTGAGTTGCACCCTGGCCCTGCTGGTGTTGCGTAACGTAGTTTGTTATGTTGTCATGTTGCACAATAGGTATCCGGTTAGTGCTGCAGGCTGACAGCGAGTGGGTGGCCTGTAGGCCTGTTTGATGTGTCCAGGAGATAAGGCAGGAGGGGCACAGAGGTGTAAGGTTGCTGTTATCACTGGGAATAACACCAACTGACACATAGTGGAGGAAGGAGTGTGTTTTTGTGTTTTGGTTTCTGATACACTGTGTGTCTAATAAAGAAGGTGTGGCCAAGGCAAACCTGGCTGGTTGTGAATGAGTAGCTGTTGTTTCAAACTGTGCTTTATCTGATGAGATGCTTAACAGCTCAAATGGATTTATTGTCTTATTTTATGAGTTGTTTTTGGCTGCTGGCATAAGGCTGGCTGCAAGCGGAAGTGTGCAAAGTTGAGCAGGCTTCAGCCACGTCCACACTAACCTGGACACATTTGAATACTTCATTTAAAGGTCCAGTGTGTAAGATTTGCAGGGATTAATTGGTAGAAAATTGATATGGCAGAAATTAAAAAAATAATATTCATTAGTATATTTTCATTAGTGTATGATCACCTGAAAATAAGAATCATTGTATTTTTTTTTTTTTTTTTTTTTTTTTTTTTTTTTACCTTAGAATGAGCCATTTATATCTACAGAAGGCATGGATCCACTTCCATTGAGGTCACCATGTTGAACTGCAATGTTTTTAAAGTTGCCCTGAACTGATAAACCAAATATGGGTTCTGGGGAGGCCCTCTTGCGTTTTTGCGCCATAGGTTGCCCGACATGCTTGGAAGGGGAGAGTGAGCCAAAGTGTTTGTAACATGCAAGATCGCCGCTAGATGCCATGAAATCCTACACACTGGTACTTTAAATAATTTCTATCCAAACTCGTGTTTTCCATTGTCTCCTCCGTTTTGACAAACATGGGCAGGAACACAATGACAGACCATAAAAATCTGGTGCCCGCTTGTTGCTGTCTGACCAATTTGATGAAGAAAACGAGCAATGAAAAGTTGAAATTGTTTTTCTATTTCTATTATATTTATTTTAGATTTATCAGAGACAAACACTAGTTTAAACTTCCAGGAAATTGGCAGTTCCATCCAAGCTTTGCTGTATTGTTCTGGGAGTGATGATAAAAACGTTATCAGTGAGAGTAGGGGTACAGACCCTGGGATCTGTGTCAAATAATGTCTTGCATCACTTATGCCTATATTTGCAACAATTTAAGACAAATGAAGGTAATCCTTTATTAACCCCACAGTGAGGAAATGTACAGTATTACAGCAGCAAAGGGGATAGCAAACTTGAAAGAAGCAAAAGTAATAAAAAAGTATAAACAAAAGGAAATATAAATAGGAGCAATATAAAATAGACACAGTGGTTGGATTAACACTGTCATTCTCATTGTAAATAGTCTGGTACACTTAAAAGGCCTTGGTGAGCTCCTTCTTGGTGAAGTTTGTGTGCAGAGAGGAATGGACAGACAACTGTTTCCTTTTTATGTAGGTTTGTCCAGTTGTGGGGATGCAGTGCGACCTTAAGTTTGTGTCTTCCACTCTGATGAATATGAACATATGATATCCTGCCACTGACCAGTGTAAAACTGAACAATTAACAGTATGGCTGCACTTGTTGGTTTTCTACCGTGTCCAGAAGAGTACAGTTGATAGTTTCTGTTAACAGAGACATACCAGCCAGCGTTTCATCATTCTTTTGTCAGGTGTCCTACAGAGGCAAATAACAAGATCTTAACATTTAGTCATGCTCTTGTGTGTATATTACTCTTCAGTTAAAAGGTGAATAAGTAGAGTAGTCAATTGTGACGCTATCCCTGGCAGGGATATTTAAATTTCAGTTTGATCTTTTTTTTTTTTTTTTTTTTTTCTTAAGGTAATGGTAAAATACAGAGCAAAATACATTCTGAACATTTCACATCTTACTTTGACTCTTTCCATGTCTGAATAACTCACTCTCTTATCACAACATGCTGTAGTAGTAAACAACATGGTTTTATTTGACAGCATAGTGATTACAGGCTTTATTGGGTCATATCCATTATAAGAAGTCACTTAAACCGTTCCATTTGATCTGCCCCCGGTCAGAGTTTGTACCTGGATTGTTGACATGTTTGTCTCGCTAACCATTAACAGAACTGGAAGTTAATAGGTAGCTTACACCTGGGAAATGATGAGGGCCAATAACAACTCAATAAAACCGAGCAGTCCACTGCGATGAATTTTGACTTTTTCTCTCTTTTAAGATGCATGTTGTAGAGGGATTGATTGGTTTTTCTAGTGTGTGCAAAGTGGTAGTGGGTTATTGAGTGTAACAAATGGGGCAAAATAGCAAAAGGTGGCAAGCAGATGGGGTTTACACCATTAAGAGGCATGGAAGACACTTACAGTGATACAGAGTGTGATTAGCGGGTGTGTGTCTGTATCATTGATCGAAAAGCAGCAGACTAGATGGAGACCATTAGATCACTTCTGTGATAAGGAGCTCATTTTCCCCTATGTGCACAGGCTCAGGCCCTTTTCAATATGTTTGTTTTTACAAATGGAACTTAAATTGATGACAGATACTCAAATTTGAGTAACTTGTTTTTTGTTTTTTGTTTTTTTTTAAATCATTCAATAGGACAAGTTTACTACTGATTGTGAGCAACAGTATGTTTTGCATTATTTTGTATTTCAGTCAGCCTTTTAAAATTAACAACCATTCTTTTGAATGTGACATGACTTAAATGACTGAGAGAAGTAGCCTAATGCTTGATGTAGAAACAAGCTTGTGTTGTTTTTATATTGCGTTTAAATCCAATCTTCTCTAAAAGGATTTTGAGTCGTTTTAAAAGTCTAAAATCCAACAATCTGAATTTTAGGCCTTATTAAAATACAATTGTGACAGGTCTTAAACTGTATCATTAAGTTGAGGTTATATTTATAAAGTTTCATTGACTTCAGTCTCATTTTTAAATGTGTTTTTGTGAAAAAATTACATTGATCATGTTGTAACAACTACAAAACAAAATCAACATTGAACCAATAACCACTAATCCAAACTGTGCATGAACTTTTTTGGCAGTATGGCTGTGCAGTAGGTCTTATTGCATTCATAATGCTTCTAAAAAGGTCTTAAAGAGTCTTAAACTTATTAAAATCTGCAGAAACCCTGAGCTGGTGGGCCATTATGGCTGGTAGCACAGTTGATACGGCACATGCATGCTTAAGTCATGTGAAGAAATTAGTATTACATGTCTCACCTCTGCCAGTGTGTTTAATGAGTATGTTCACTGAATGTAAATGGGTGTGTCGACACTGCAGAATTAGTGTGTGCATTTATGTAAATATTCCTCTCATTTTAACACCATGTTCAAACATCCGTGGTGTCACTATGTCAAGCAGTAAATCATTTCTCTTTCATGTAAAACATCAAGTCTCTTCACAGCAGCAGATACTTGCTTTGACAAACTGTTGACGGACAAGCATGCTCATATTTCTGAGTGATCTGATAGAGGAACATCCCACCTGTGTGACCATTCCTGACTTTTTCGTTAAAGACAATTCAAAGAAAAAAAGACGTTTGAAGGAACATGGCTGTGGTAATGAATCTGGGCTTTGTTTAGGAGGTGTTTCCTACTTTATTCTATGTAACATTATTGAACAACACATCTAAAGCCTTTTTGCAAACCATTTCAATAAACGGTTATATGAGTCATGCACTTCTTTGACAACAGATCATGTGTGAGCACTATTATTTGCTAACTGTTTTTAAAAGATAAAATAAAATGTGTTTATAATTTAAACTATGAGGCATTCTCCCTTCCCACTTAGTAATTTTCCTTTATCTGCAGTGGAAGACATTGGAAACATGCATCTTATTATTTGCAGCAAGCAACATCAGCATGCCTTTTCTCTCTGTACATCTCCTTAAGTTACTGTCCCCTAATGAATTCTCCACTCCTCTGATGTGTGCGTGTGTGAATAAGTGTGTGTGTGCATGCATTTGCCGGCCCAAATGTGGACTTGTGTGTGCCAGTGTGCAGCAGCTAAAGAGTATGAATGAGCATGGATAAGCAGTTTGCTTCCAGGCTTCGTTTCTGTTAACTCTTTCATGTCTGCTTCATTCAGATCAGACAGTACCACAATAATTTCCTCTCTGGAAAGAAATACTATGGGAGCCAATGAGAGGAGAGAGACTCTGTGTGTATGAGTGTGTGTGTGAGAGAGAAAGGGAGGGAAGGAGAGGGTGCTTGCGGCCTGTCAGATTGTAGAGGGGACTTTAGCAAGGCTGCATCATGAATGGCTCTGCTCTACTCTACTTAACGCAGATCACTAGTGGTTTCATGGCTTAAATGAGAAAAAGAAGCATCTGTTGATGTTCATATCCGGTTCTTTTAATACTGTTGCAAATCGCAGATGACTCTGTTGCCTGTTTGGTCTGTTGCTGTAAGCCACAGTCATGCTAATTGCAAGGAATGACGTGTTTCTCCATTTATTCTGCGTATATCTGCTTTCAACGTTTTCTGTAGAAGTAATTAAAACCAGTTTATGTTCACCCAGTTTACATCAGTGTTACAGACAGACAAATACAAAGTTCACATACTACTGAGTGAACCACAGTATCCAAGTAAAATGGTACACAAGGTCAAGGACATAAAACAGTTATGATTCATATAGAAATCACACTGCCCAAGGGAACTATTCCCTTGATCTTTTAAAATTGACTTAAATTCCCCCGTAGTGATCAGCTCTGATCATTTCAGGACCCTCTGTACATTATTTTAGGATGGAGAGGTATTGTATTTAAAACTTTTATCTTGGGACCAGCATCTGTAGAATATTGTGAGAGCAAAGGTCATATATGCAGAGATGATGAGTTACTGAATCAAATTAGTTGATTAATAGAAAAATAACTCCCTTCTTTAAAAAATCTGTTATTGTAAAGTCATTTTTCTGGAAAAAATACCAAACATAACCTAAAAAGTTTGAATTTAATGGAAATTGTGATGGAAATATACAATTTCCTAACATTTTATAATCTAAACAATTAAATAATTTATAGAAACAATACCTTAGTCACACCTCTCACTGCAATAGAATTCAACAGCATAAGAAACTACATCCTCCTAAGCGCCCATAAAGTGAAATTACTAACTTGGCAGCTCCTTGACGTGAATTATTTTTACATTAATGTAATGAGAGGCAGGGAAAATCTTTAAAGGTGTCTCAACAAAACTAAAGTAAACATTAATGCAATTCTTGGATGAACTATTTTTTAATAAACTTGTTTTCTGACCGTCTTATTATTGTTTCTTATGTCTCCTTCCCTTTCTTCCTTCCAGTCTGTCAGAGCAAGGACATCCGGAACAATGTGACCAACCTCCAGTCGTTGGAGAACTGCACCATCATTGAGGGCCACCTGAAGATTCTGCTCATGTTTAAGACCAAGACTGAGGACTTCCGGGGCCTCAGCTACCCGAAGCTACGAGTGGTGACTGACTATGTGCTGCTGTTTAGGGTCTACGGCCTAGAGACTCTCAGCGATCTCTTCCCCAACCTGACGGTGATCCGCGGAAACAACCTCTTCTTCAACTACGCCCTCGTGATTTACGAGATGCTGCAGCTGAAGGAGGTGGGCCTCCACAGTCTCATGAATATTACGCGGGGTGCTGTGAGGATAGAGAAGAATCCGGACCTGTGCTACTTGGCCACCCTGGACTGGTCCAAGATCCTGGACTCGGTGGAGGACAACTTCATTGTGGCCAATAAGAATGAAAGAGAGTGCGGAGATGTGTGTCCCGGCACGGCCCAAGGTCAGACCATCTGCTCACAGAACACCATCAACGGACACTTCAGGGGACGGTGCTGGTCACAGAACCACTGCCAGAGAAGTAAGTTCATTTGTGTGTTCAAGAACAAAAGTCCAGAACTTGCCTGAGAATCATCAGATTTTTAAATTCTCTTAAGCACCAAAATCATCCAGTGACAGCTGTCTGCAAACAGGAAGTGCTAATAGCAAATTTGTTGTCAAAATGTTAACAAACAAGCTAAACAACAGGGCTCAAGTTGTAGATAATAGATATAGGAAACACAGATACCTCATTGGTAGTTGCTGTGTGTCTCTGCTATACGTCTGCGCGGCCGCCATATTGGAGAGGTCAAGATCTGGTTGCTTGTTGTAATATTAATAATCAAATCAGTCGATTAATAAAATAGACAAGACTATTTTTGTTCCCCAGGTGCCAATTAAGAGGGGCTATGCAGTTTATCTGTACACCCTGAGACGCTTATGATAACTCACACAAATATTGTTTCAAATATTGTAAATTTAATTGATCGCCACCAGTAATTGAATTGAATTCCAACAAGTAACCACTATCATGGTCATTTTTTTAGGTTTATAATAATTTAAAATTTCATTATAAATCAGGATCTTGACCAATATGGTGGACGGGCAGATGCTCGTCAAATTACAAATGTGGTATCTACATGTGTTACATATATACATATGTTTCTGTATGTTGTAACCCACAACTAACTGACTAAGTCTTAGGCAACATTATGATTTCTGTTTAAATCTCAGGCACTTGAGTCATTTTTTTCTGAAGAAGAGCCCACATTGTCAGACTGTTAAACCTCCTGCTTCATACCAATCAGAAAGTCAATGGCTGTCAAGTGTTTAAACCAGCCTGATACTCACCAAATTAACAAAAAGACTGACCTTTTATATATGGAGCAGTGGAAGAATGTCCATATTGACTGGCTGTTGTGTGCAGACATGATAGTGTAGCACCTTTCCAGAATCCATCACCCTGTTTGTTGTAAAGTGGTCTGTTGAGACATGTAATGAGACTATGCACTGTAGATTTTTTCTTTGTTGAAATCAATCAAGACGACTGATGTTTTCATTCCAAACGTTTTATGTAATGATTTCTATGATGCGGAGGGTTGCTCCTAATATCAGCAGCCAGGGGTCGTGGACTGCCTCTGATTAGCATTCATTGACTGGAGCATTGTGGGCAAGTGATCTGTAATTATAGGCTCGGGATCTGCTTGATGTGTGAAATGACTCAACTGCATTGTTGAGTCAGGGAACTGCATATTCAAAGGTAGGCATTATGGGAAAAAAATGCAATGAAAGAAAGAGGGTTAGGACGACAGAGTTGATGGACAAGGATAAACC
>JAJHUR010094580.1:3327-27746 GCA_027495735.1 Lutjanus campechanus | reverse complement strand
AAAGTAGCGGCTTATAGTCCGGAAATTACGGTATTTTTAGTGACAAATTGTTATCAGCTAATATACAGAAGTTGTGAAAAGTTAAAGCACAATTTTTCTTAGTGGAAAAAGTCAAAGTGTGTTTTCTTGTTGCATTCTTAGAAATAACTATAAATATTTCGCTATTTACAAAATGTTAAAATAACAATGTGCAATGAAAATCTGAGATTTTTCATTTTTGCATAGGAAAAATACAACATTTACCCATACTTGGACTCCACTGGGCTGTAGGATGTAGCCTGGAAAAAGGATTTAAATCTAGAGAAACCACTGGATCTAGTCTAGTATATGTTTTGGCAAAACTGTTGGACGCACATATATACTGTATATGTACGTTTAAAAACAGAGATAACATGGTAATTTAATTGTGATAGTTTTTCAGTGGATGACAAGAAGCTCCTTCCTCAAATCTATGTATTATGAATAATGTTATCATTTCTCCTCCCTCTGGTCTCTCTAAATTAATACTTTTTTCTTTTAAACTTATTGATTTTTTGTCTATTTTTTCTTCCCTGCCTCTGAAAAGCAGACTGATAATAATGCCAAAATTGATCACAAAATAGACCTTGGTGTCTGTCTCGCTAGGTATCTACCTGCCACACACACGATGTTTGGAGTCAGCTGCACCTTTACTTTGTTGGACAACGCTGTTTTAACCTCTTTGGGTGCTTTAACGTTTGGGTTCCCTCTTTTTCTCTCACTTTGTCGCAGGGCAAAGATGTGAGCCAGGAGAGTGTGAAGCAGTTTTATGAAAACTGGATGTCCCGTCAGAACACACTCTCATCTCAAGACGACCTAGATGACTCCCTGCCTACCCCCTCCTCCCCACCTGCCGTCCCTTCCTCACACCTCGCCTATGCCAAGCTGAAGAACCAAGCATCCAAAGTGTCCTGGGGCAGCAGTGTTTCCAGGTGGGTCACTTCTGTACTTTTTCCTGTATGTGCATACATGTGCTGTCTGTATAAAGGTAGAACTGACAACATATTTATAGACATGAATTCTGATACTTTAAGACCCTGTGTACTCATCTGCTGTCTCTCTCTCCTCCTCACCCTCAGCTGTATGACAGATGAGACGATGCTCGGCTCCCGGCAGCCGACCCAAGAGGAGCTGGACGAGCCTCCCGCTGCGCTGCCTGCTACTGACCAGCTCAGGCGGAGGCTCCTGAGAACAGCAAACATCGACATGACCTCTGTTGACCCTGATGAACTTTCACCAAGGTGAGGGAGGAATGTTTGTCAAGAGCTAGTTAAAAATGGTTCACATACAAGTTTTTATCCACATGATAAAATAATATCCATGTCTCTATCCTTGTATCAAAAGCTTTGAAGATGGTGGTCTTCAAAAGGAAGACACCAAACAAGAAAAGGATGAGGAGGAGGAGGACAGGGAGTGTGAGGCAAAACATGAGAAAGAACAAGAAGAGACAGAGACAGAGGAGGATAAGGAACAACAAGAGGAGGATCATGAATTGGAGAGAGAAGAGCTGAATGAAGAAAAACAGCAGAGAGAAGAAGATGAATGCGCCGATTACCCAGAATGCACCTCATTGGGCTTCAGGGAGAGTGATGTGGAGAAAAGCCTCGACCTCACAGAATCTCCCAGACCCCTGAGTCAGGAAACGAGGAACCTCACTGCCAGTGAGCTTCTGCTTAACAAGTCAGTAGACACAAGAGTTACTTGAAAACAAGATTAGAGCATTTTTTTATGAGCATATGTTTATGACTTATTCTCTTTTCTTCCCCTCCATCCTCTCTACAGTATGTTTGAAAATGACGAGATCTTTGAGTCTGATAAGTTCTTCGAGACACTGCCGAGGCCACTGAAGCTGGTGTTTGCCCTCTATAACACCATGGTGTCCAAGTCAGAGTTGCTGTGCTACTTTGTCATCATCCTCAACCACATCATGTCGGCGTCGTTCCTCTCCCTCATCCTGCCCATTCTCATCTTCCTCTGGGCCATGCTGTCTGTGCCCCGGCCCACAAAACGCTTCTGGATGACGGCCATAATCTACACAGAGGTGAGTTCTTACAGCATCGTGTGATGTGTTCAGCATGATGTCCAAACACGAGTGGTTTGTTTTTAGAGCACCAGGGCTCAATTAGTCTTTATTTATTTATTTATTTTTACATTTTTACACATTTTATTTTCTATTTTCTATTCTTTTCGACTTGCAGTATGTGCTTTTATCTTTCTTTAAACCTTTTGTCTTACTAAGTTTATCGTTATGCACAAAAACTCCAAGGCAAATCCCTCATATGTGTAAACCTACTTGCCAATAAACCTAATTCTGATTCTGAATTGTCCACATTAAAGATGTCAGACAATTCAAAATTTAAAAAGGAGTGATTTGTTTTACCCAGTATTTCTGACAATACAAATAATGCTTTGCTTGTACAGTGACAACAGTGTGGCTGTTAGCAATTTTGCATATGGTAGACATTTATTTGGCGGCTGATATTGTGTTCATATTTTTCATAATGCTGCAACATTCAAATGTTGACAACTTGTCAGAAAGATAGCCCAGTGCTGCCAAAAGCTTTAGGTTTAATTGATTTAAACTCAATTATTAAATATGTACATGACACAGTGACATTGTTAGAAAGACTTTTTTACCTTCTTTCCTGGAGTAAATGTATGTAAATATGTATAAAATTAAAGTAAAGCTGTGGTTGTTGATGCCAAGATTTTTCTAAGTGACATCATGCAACTTCATTATTGTATAAATTATAACATAAGATGTTTTAACACTAGCCAGAAACAAAAAACAAACAAAAAAAAAACACTGGTGACTGAGGAAATTTAGGCAAATGATTACAGCAGGACGCATGACAGTTTGAGTACAGAGCTTGAAACTTTTTCACCAACCTCAGAAAAACTCACAAGGGGCAGCGTTAACATTATTCCTCAGTGGCCACAATGACAAGACTGCGTGCAGAAGACAATATCTCTGGTTCAGCTGCATCCACCTTGAGTTATAGGAGTACAGTGTTAAATCCAGTACGCTTTTACAACTGTAGTTCTGTGCTCTGCTGAGATACAGTTTACCAGTTTAGCCCCATATTACATGAATTTTCTCTTTCAGTAACTTTGTCTTTAATTATTAAAACTGGTATAATATAACAATGATATTAAACAGAAGGTTTCTTTCCAAATGTAAATTCTTTGGTTCACTAGTTCCATATGTGAACATCAAATACAGAAAAATCGACATATGTTTTTGGAGAAAATCTAGTTTATCAAATAAGGACTTGAGGTACTCACTGTGTCTTTATTTAGTGATAATTATCCCCTGTTTCAGCTGAGGTCTGATCCAGAACTCTGTCCTCTGTTTCGCTCAGCTGACTGTTGTGGTGAAGTACTTTTTCCAGTTTGGTTTCTTCCCGTGGACCACTTCTGCCTACCGAGGCATCAATGCCGATCGGCCCTTCGCCCTGCCCAACATCATCGGGGTGGAGAAGAAAGACGGCTATGTCCTCTTTGACCTCATTCAGCTGCTCGCTCTGTTCTTCCACCGCTCTATTCTGAAGGTACACCCATCTACCACTATATGTCTTGTAAGGGTACACTGGCACCAGTTTTGCATGTTAACACTCTGTTTGTGTTCATGACTGTCCAGTGTCACGGGCTGTGGGACAACAAGGAGGTTGAGATGCCTGATTTTTTCAAGAAGATGAAGAGGAAAGTGGACAAGAAGAAGATGACAGGAGGAGATAAGACAGGCGGTAAACCTCAGCGTCGTTTGAGGTTCCTCCCTCTTCAGGCCTCCACCACCTCCATCTTCTGTAGGCGGAAGAAAGGCGAGTCAGAAGAATCTGAAGGTGAATATTCAGAAGAAGATATTTTGATCCACATCCAACTGTTTGGGCGAATCTTCTCTTTTCTGTTTTATTTCTTGTTCTTTTTTGTTGTTTCTGATAGTTGCTGTATGACAATTGCTTACCATATATGACTAACATCTCTCCATTTTACCTTTCATTTTTTCACTGGAGAGGTGAAGCCCAAGAAAGATCACAGCAAGAAGAAGAGAAGGCAACAAAACAAAGCTCCACTGACCAGGAAGCAGAGGATGAGACAGCAGATCAAAGAGAGGATGCTACAAACCAAAGCTGCAATCATAGAAGTGTGAGTTGTGACACTGACATTGTGACATTGTCCACTTGATCAGGTTGAAAATGTGCCATGCCATGAAGCAACAGTAAACAGTAATGTTTGACATCTGTAATGAGCATGGACCATGGTTTTACTGTAGCTCGGCCAGGATATTTTTGAATCAACAATATAGTGTCAGTTTGGAGGATTGAACACATTTTTTAGACATTTTTCAATTCAGAGGTGGGTGTCATTAACAAAGCTATTATATGCATAATTACCACAGCCTTAATCAATACTGATCTGTTAGAATATTTACTTATGTCCCATGATAAAAAGTTAAATTCATGCTCAGCACAGTCAAAAGGTTGTATTGTGTTTTGGTGGACTCAAATTTCATTCAGCATCAGCCACTGCAGTGAAAGCGCCTGTCATCTGGACAGATCTGAACTGGAGACGCTGTGGTTCATGGCTGTAAATGCCACCAGGGCACCCACAACATGATAATTCTATCACAGGATGATTGACGATTATATGAAGAGAGAATAAACTGTAATATTAAATAATCATGTCTAGATTGATAACAGAAAAGAGGGGTTTAGTCTTATATAATGTAACTTAAATGTAAAACCAGGAGGCCGACATCTTTATGCATTTGGTCCATTAAAAATTATCCATGTCTCATTTTTGTGCTCAGATTCCATCTAAACTAACAGCATTGTAGTATTGATGCCACTCTGTGTATCTGTGAAGATTGGAGGAAACAGACAAACCTCATGACATTTTAGCAATTTGTTACTGATCCTTCCTCCAATAACCTTTTTTTTTTTGTTCTACAGTGCCCTTCACATTTACTTACCCATAAGGCAGTTTTTCTACGACATCATCCACCCAGATTACAGTCCTGTGTGTGACGTCTACGCCCTCATGTTTGTCATTGATGTTGTCAACTTCATCGTCACTATATATGGATACTGGGCTTTTGGGGTAAGAGTCTGCCCTGCCTCTCATCAGAGCAACAATACACACACCTAAAGCGCATCATAATGTTATGTACAGATGTTATGACACAATCAGGCTGATTTCTGTCTCCCTGTAGAAATACTCTGCAGCGGCGGACATCACAGAGTCTCTGTCGGAGGACCAGGTTCCAGAGGCCTTCCTGGTCATGCTGCTAATGCAGTTTGGCACCATGATAGTAGACCGGGCCCTCTACCTGAAGAAGTCTCTGCTGGGAAAGTGTGTTTTCCAGGTGGTGCTGGTGTTTGGGATACACTTCTGGATGTTCTTCATCCTTCCCGGGGTCACAGAGAGGTCAGCAACTGAAGTTGTTATTCAGCTGATCTAGACTGTTGAATATTAACTTGAAAAACGAACACAAACCTACTGATCTCATGAAACCTTCAAGCCTCTGTTTCTGAATTTGTGAACACTCACCCAGACGCAGAAATGAATGTGAATTTTCCTCTTCATTGATGTCTCCTTCTCTCGTTGTGTCTTTTTTGCTCCACAGGAGGTTCAACAGGAACCCTGTTGCTCAGCTCTGGTACTTTGTAAAGTGCATCTACTTCGGCCTGTCTGCCTACCAGATCAAATGTGGCTACCCAAACCGCATCCTGGGAAACTTCCTCACCAAGCACTTCAACTACCTCAACCTCTTCCTCTTCCAAGGGTAAGAAAATGGGTACTTTTCAGTAAGTACAAATCTGTGCATTAACAGCATGTAGCGACTGACACATTGTCCACACTGTCAGAGTGTTTGTCAGTTGTTTTCTGTTTGATTTATTTCATAAAATAAACATATAATAATATATGTGTATATAATAATAAATGCATTTTTTTCTTCTTGTCTCACCTCTCTCCAGGTTTCGTATGGTTCCCTTCCTGACAGAGCTGAGGGCGGTGATGGACTGGGTTTGGACCGACACCACTCTGTCTCTCTCCAACTGGATTTGTGTTGAAGACATCTATGCTAACATATTTATCCTCAAGTGCTGGAGGGAGTCTGAGAAAGTAATTGAGAGCGTGTAGTACCCATATTGCCTGCCGCATTTTATCATCATCATCATCGTTATGTGTAGATCACTGTTACCACAATACCACACACTCAGTGTTAGATTTAAATAATATGAAAGGTGCATAAGTCTTTGCCTTGTGGTTTAAACTGACTGTAAGACTTGTATCTGCAAGGTTGTCGCTTAAAAGTTGTGATGAACATTTTTCATCACATTTTTTTTTTATTTAGATTTTATAGGCTGAAGAATAATTTAAAAAAAATCAATAATGAAAATAATATTTATGTTCAGTAGACTGAGAATTTGAATTGCAGTAATTTTATTGTAATGTTCTTCCAGAAATACCCCCACCCTCCAGGGCAGAAGAAGAAGAAGGTGGTGAAATACGGGATGGGAGGTTTTATCATCTTCGCCCTCATCAGCATCATCTGGTTCCCACTCCTCTTCATGTCACTGGTCCAGTCAGCAGCTGGAGTGACCAATCAGCCGGTGGACGTCTCCATCCAGCTCAGCATCGCAGGATATGAGGTCAGAATGGAAACGAGTAAACTGTGTGGCCAACTTTCAGCTTGTAATGTCTCTGTACTTATGTTTTAAACACTGGAGTTAGCAGGTTGCTAATAGTCATAGAAAGATCCCCACAAACGTCTTCATCATTAAACACAATAACCACTTTATCTCTTTAAACAAGACTAGAGTATGCAGCCGTGCTAGCAGGCGGCTCTCTGAGGCTGTACGGAGTCACGGCTGCTTTGACCTGAAGGCAGACAGACCAACATTCGCATCTCTGGCAATACTTGCCATCTTAACTGTGCAGTTCTCAACTGTGCCTCTGGTGTGTGTGTGTGTGTGTGTGTGTGTGTATGTTTTACTCTTAAGTTCGTCTCTTTGTGTTTCCACAGCCTCTGTTCACCATGAGCGCCCAGGAGCAGAACTTGGTTCCTTACACAGAAAATGGATTCGACCAACTTGCCAAAGTCTACGCCACCTATCCAGTGAGACTCACTTCATTTTATTCATTTTACTGTAAACACCAAACTGAGACCAAACACAAAACCAACTCCAGAAATGTGACAATACTTCATATAACTGTATCGTGCAAAGATCTGAGAACTGATTGATCCACTTACTTGGTCTAAGATACATATCTTGTAACAAAAATGTCCCTGGCCTGATTCTGGTCGGAGACATTGCATATCTTGTTTCCTGTCTGTCTGTTGGGTTTGACAGGTGGCACTCAGAGAGACAATGAGGATTTAATTCATTGCAGGTGACTCCCCTCTCTCTCTCTCTCTGTCTGTGTCTCTCTCAGTCTGCTATGCAGTTCATAATGAACTATGTGGCGGACGACATTGTTGTTGCTAAGATAAAGAGTGATGCCAGTCTGCTGTGGAGCATCAGCCCGGCCAGTCGAGAAGCCATGATCCTGGAGCTCAGCAACTCCACGCATATATACATGACCTTACGCTGGACGCTGCTCAGGTCAGTGTGGGTGTGTCTGCTTGCACTGTGTGTGTGTGTGTGTGTGTGTGTGTGTGTGTGTGTGTGTGTGCTGAACGCTCCTCTCCTTCCCCTCTCAGGAATGCATCCATATCAGTGAATGCAGAGACGGTGGGAGAACACACCGTGAAGTTTGAGGACAAGGCCTTGAGGGAGGGGATCGTCCACATGCTCAAAGGCAACAGCAGCAAACCTGTGTGAGTCTCGGTCAACACACACAACCAGCTGCTGTTTACTGGGTTGCAACATGACTGTATTTGTTCTTCAGGTGTTGAAATTAGGGCTGCACAATTAATCAAAATATAATTGAAATCTTAATATGGCCAAGTGCAATATTCAAATCTCACAAGCTGCAGTTTTTTTAGGAAGGAAAACTGAGAACAGTGTGACAAAACAGCATCGTAATGAAGTACTGTAGTGCTGCAGAGATGCCCTGACCAAAAAAACTTGTCCTCCACATGTAAGAAAACATGTTTGTCAATGAAAATTGTATGCAAAAATGATCATCCCCACAAACTGTGAATCATATCACAATCACTGTATCTGTCAAAATAATAGTAATATAGTAATATGATTTTTTAACCATATTGTGCAGCCCTATTTGAAATGCTTTTCATTCATTACTGGAGATGTTAATGCTTGAGAGCAGCTTAATTTAATCAGACTAACATGGTTACGATTAAGATAAACTCATACCTAAAAATAATTAACTGAACATGACGCTATATAAGATGAAATAATGTATCTTATCATCTATTTTCTCCAATATGACCTCAGCTCAAAAGGTGTTAAATTGTGTATTTCTGTCCTGTAGGATCATTAATTCTCTGCTGCCAAAGTTCCTCAGGGGTCCCAAAGGACCAGAGTCCAAAATGGCAACCAGGATGAAAGTAGGTTAGTTACAGTTTATTGTTCCATAGCCATTCTACAAATTTTTCTTTTATAAATTATAACTGCATTGTGCTTAAAGGGATAGTTCGGATTTTTTAAAGTGGGGTTGTATAGGATACTTATCAACAGTCAGTGTGTCATCTACATGGCAGTCAACAGCCGTTCGGTTTGAGGAAGCAGAAGGTGTGCCGACACAGAAGTTAAGCAATGAACTGCTGTGGATAGGGTCAGGCTACAAAATGCATTTTAGCCACCTAAAGAAAGGCTCATCTAAAGAGCTCTTCACCTCGCCATCAGGCAGCTTTTTCAAATGTGAAACCACCATTATATAAGCCAAACATCACTCTCTCAAAGCCAAGCAAACTCCATTGACACAATCAGTCATTGTACCTCGCAGAACACAGGAGTTGTTGGTCTTATAATGTCTTGATCTGGTTGTTTATTATTGTGTGACTTCAGTGTTTTAAAGGGTAAGTTTGGATTCACCAAAGTCACACAACACCACAAACAACAAGGCAGCAGTAAACCAGCAACTCCTATATTCTTTGAGATAAAATTACTTTATTTGCCAATGGAGTCTGGTAGCTTTGGAGAGAGCGATATTTGGCTTAAATAATGGTGGTTTCCTGTAGGAAAAAGGCTTCATGATGGTGAAGTGGTGAAAATATTCCAATTGTAGTATACACTTAAACCAATATTCTTCCTGCATCAGTACTGCTGGGGTGTGCCAACCCTCATCTTCTCTAGGTAATATGTCTAAGTACCTCATACAACCCCACTTCATAAGATCTTAACTATCCCTTTAATGTCCAAATGAATCCATTTTGGCTGGTTTTCACAATAAAATCTTATTTGTAGGTAATTCATCAAGGATTTGGGATTTTATTTTTGGTCTGTCTGGGTACATCAAACCTAATTTTGGTGTGCAGCAGTGAATTGTCTGGGCTTAAAAAAGGATTCATCAGTTGATCAGAGTGATCCATCCTGTACTGGTGTCTTGTTTAAAACATGCCATGTCTTCTCTCAGAGCACTCAGACCGACCTGACCTCCAGACACTGGCTTTCTTCAGGCCCATGTCAATCAAACTTCAGCAGGTCACTGGGGGATCAGAGAGTGACGCAGACCAGTGGTGGGTGGTGGAGGAGTGCTCCCCAGTTCTCACCTCCTCTGACCCCAAGTGTCAAAGCATAGAGATAGTGGTGTTCAGTGACAAAGTCAGTCCCTCCAGTCTGGGCTTTCTGGCTGGACACGGGTAGGTAACAAGACAGCACACCTGCAAATTGTCAATTTTTCAGTATTTTCAACATTTTCTCTTTATTTTTATTTATTTATTTTAATATACTTCTTCTCCTACTGATCCTCTTCTCTTCACCCCAGCATCGTGGGCCTGTACATGTCAGTGGTGCTGGTCATTGGAAAGTTCGTCAGGGAGTTCTTCAACGGGATCTCCAGGTCCATTATGTTTGAGGAGCTGCCGTGCGTGGACCGGGTCCTGAAGCTCTGCACGGACATTTTCGTGGTCCGGGAGACAGGAGAGATGGAGCTGGAGGAGACGCTGTTTGAGAAACTCATCTTCCTATACCGATCACCAGAGACCATGATCAAGATGACCAGAGAGAAGAAAGACAGCTAGGGCTTGATGGAATACTTCTGTTCTCACAGGACATAGAGGATGAAACACCACCTGTGGACACACTGAACTCCCATCACTCCAAATGGACGTATCAGAGCAAATAAAATTTTGTTCAGTAGAGTTAAGAGTCTTTTCATTTTTATTTCAACATGAATGCAGTTTAAGTTGTGTCAAATGGAGAAGCAGGGGGTGCCTGGTTTAAGGCATACTGTGCAGGATGTTTCTAAAAAAAAACAATCTTGATTCATAAAAAAAATCCCTCACAATCACCATTTATGATCCACTGACGTGTGGTGGTGTATATCTGCAGAGACCCTGCCCTCTGCCTGTAATTTCTTATTTTCTCATTATTTTGCTGTGTTAGGAATGGTGACCCAACCCAAAACAGTATTTGGCGACCTGGGAATAAGACTCAACAATCAACTATCTTTCTGGTGAATTTAAAAGCAGCAACTAACAAATCCTGCATATTCTACCTTATATGATCCAGCTGGAATCAAGAACCCTGTTGAAGTGCCTCTGAACAGGATTCTGAGTCCCTTTCTGACTCAGCTACTAATCTTGACCTCTGATCTTCATGGAAAGGCAAAGCAGATCATTTTCATAGCACAGATAAGCGCTCCTAAAAAATGCAAACTGTTTTCATACCATCACAAAAACACTTTTCCCAGTTTGATTAGAGACTGATTATAGTTTCATTCCTGTTTCACTGACACTTGCATTACAAGCAAACTTTCTTTAAAGCAACTATGCACAGGGAAAAGAGAGAATATTAACAGACATTTTACAATAACTGAGATGGCACTGAACCTCACCACAAATTAATCTGAACTGCAGTTAAACAGTTCCAGCCAGTTGTAGTTTATTTTTCAGCCCGCTGAGCAATGCATGCATTTGTAATAAACTTGGATTCATGTTTTTATTTGTGTATAGTACACATGGCATTCTACTCCCTGACTCCGATTCTGACTGGAAAAATTCAATTCCAATGAACTCTTGATATACTCATGGAGCAACACACACATACCTCTGTAAATACCATGTTTCTGATTCTGACTATGAAGCCTACTGCACTGACTTATTTATACCAAAATAAAAATTGTCACAGACAAAAATGTTTCAGTGTCTCGTTCTGCAGGGCTGTAAAAACGATGTTCACCCACAAGGAAAGAATACAAGGAAACAAAATGTAGTTCAGATATTGATGTTTTTAATTACAAATAAAAGGGAAAAACAGCAATTTCATTTAGGTCCCAAGTCTCAACCCAGTCATCTTGGTGTCATCCATCTGGCTTTCTTCTCCACAGCGTGCAGGACAGGACCCCACAACTCAAGGAAAAACTATCTACATCACAGTCTCACATCCTGGAGGAAAAGCAGAGCAGAGAGATAGAAACGTCACTAAAATATCAGGAAATGAACAGGAAAATCATTTTGCATCTCAAACAGAACAAAAGAATCACTGATATCTGTGACGGCAGGTTTTAGGGTTAGTCTACTTGGACAGTAAATTCTCAGCTCCTAAAAGGAGTTTGGTTGACAAAAACTACAAAAGAAAATGTCAAATTTTGCACAGAAGTTGTACAAAATGGTTTATGAGCAGTAATGTGGAAACACTTGGAGCAGTGCAACATCATAAAATATCACCACAAAATGTCAAAGGCAATGACCAGGGCACAAAAGAGCATATGCTTAGAAAAGCAGTGTAGGAAAAGAACCCCCACATGTTACAACTTTCACAGGGTCCCTGACATGTCTGCAAGATGAAGGGATCATCAGGTAAATAAAGTCTGTAATGAGCAAAAAAGGTTGAGCTGCCTTTAGAAAATAGCAGTTTTGAATTGAACATGTATGCATGTATTGGACCCCAGGAAGAATAGCGGCAGCATTTGCTGAAGCTAATGGGGATCCTAATAAACTAAACTAAACAAAGAGGGCAGAAGCTTGGAGAATTTCACACGTATCTAAAAAAATATATACATTATATTATCATTTTAAATGAAAATGATACATTATCATTTTATTCCACAAAAATTAGGCCAATTTTTGGCGTAATAAAAATAATAAAAAATCTGCCCTTTAGACTCATGTTCAAATCATCTCATTCAGAAAAGCCAGGCGGCAGATGCAATTCTTTATTGAATCATTTGGTTGAGAAAATCTTGTGAGAGGATGTTCAATAACTAAAGTATACAGGAACCTTGAGCTGGAATAATGTTACCCAAGTACAGTTAATGAGCGACTTGTCTATGCAGACCAGGGACAGACTAGACTATTCTCAGACCCTGAACACACATTAATCATGCCTGACATTCCTCTGTATTTCAAGGAGAGGCAGGTGTGACATGGACTGGTGACAGTGTGCAGGTTCTAATGTCAATCATATACAGTAATGGAAGAAGGATTCACAACATTTAAATGTCAATGCTAGTGTTGAAAATCTTGCATACTAAATATTATATAAAGGCAAATGTACAGCATAATTATGAGCGAAATTTGTAGTACACTATCAAAAGTGAATTTACTTATGCCAACTGTCCCCTTTCAGAGTGCTATAATGCTGCACTGTACTGCCTAAGTGCTATAATTTTAATAATGTAACTAGTAAAAGGTGGAGGTGATTTATAACTGATTTAAGTAATTCATAAACTATTGAGTGTAGTGTTTTTCTGGAGATAGATCACATGTTTTGCATGCAAAATTTGCTTTTATAAATTTTTAAATGCAGGACTTTTACTTGTAAAGGGACATTATTAACACTGCTATTGCCATTAAATTTTATGAATGCTTCCACTGTCCGTGACTGCGATGAAAACCTGCACACAGTCGCATCTGTCTCTCACTTGAATACCCGGACCATTAAGAGCCATGACCATGATTACTTTATGTGCAAATATGTGTATACCGTTTCTCTTCAGCGCTGGCTGGTAATTTATAATATCTGATATAAACTTACATGCTGCTGGTTTGGGTTTGAGGACTTTGACGTTGGCTTCTGCGGCCTTCATTGCCTCGGTTTTGAACTGCGGCTTCATCGCAGCCCGCACCGCGCTGGCGCAGATAGCAGAGAAGCGGATGTAGCTGCAGAAAGGACACACTTATTAGCAGCATGCTAAAGGGCAACCTACACTGATACTGATCCGTCTGGAAGAGAATAACACGACTGGTTCTTGAAATAACTACTAATGTGTATAATGCACTAATGGAAAGAAACGCATCTAAGAAAGTTTTTGGCTTAGTTGACGTTTAGCGACGTCAATTAAGTGCATGTGTAGAAAAGCTAACTACAGCTAGCTATGTAACGTTAGCTCTGTGAACGGAATAACAACATGGAATTTGTTGAAGTACGCAGTTGTAATGACAAATCCTAGTTCAAATAACGTGGTAAACATCGGCCACAAAACTAATTCTATAGATATAGAAACATTAATTTATATATATTTTACCTGAGGCCTGCCTGTCTCCAGTATGCGACCATCTTGTCTGTGTTGTGGCTTCAAGGACAGGTCGGATACGTGCGTGATGACATCATTTGAGATACGCTGGTCTTTTCCTCGCCCAATAACAACAGTGCTTCATCATGATTGACAGCTTTGACCTTCGCTTCTCCCGCCCCCACAGACAGCAACATGTCATTTAAAGGCTGCAACTAATTGTGTTTTAGTCTAGTCTATAAAATGGACAAAATTTGAGAAAAATGCTCATCACACTTTCCCAGAGTCCAAAGAGATGTCTTGAAATGACTTATTTTGTCCAACCAACAGTTAAAACCCCCAAACTCTCCATTTACTGTCATACATGCAAATGACCAAGAAAAGCAAAGATAAATGATTAATTGATGATCATAATAGTTGGCAGTTAATATTTTCTCTCAGTCAGCTAATTGATTAATCAACTAATCAACTAATCATTGCAGCTCTAGTTCAATGAATTAGAATTGGTCAAATGAAAATTGGATGTGTAAATATGTCATCCTGGTTATTTATTTATTTATTTTTAATGATTTTACTGATGACATTGTTCTGCTGTGAGTATGATTACAGGTTATGTACAGGTTTTTACTGGTGTATTAAAGGTTCTGCCAACAGAAATGGCAGTCTGTATTTATAGCCACACCTGAAGATGAAATATCAAAGTATTTCAGTGTTTATACTGTGAGGGAAATTTAGCTACAATTGTAGGATTTGTTGGAGAGTATGAGAACATTAGTGGCCAGCTATAACAGGTGTGTTGTTATATGTTATTCTTATTACTGCATGTTATGACAATAATAATAATAATAATAATAACAATCATGATAGTGATCACTTGTTATTGTAACAGTGAAGTATCATTATAAGCACTAAAGTAGAAGAGCTCCACAGATCTAAAAGTTTAAACACAAAATAAAAGTAATAAGTTACTAGTGTTACAGAAGTAAAAAGGTATAGCACAATAACAGAAGTGAAGAATCAATCAAAATCACGATATAATAGTATCTAAAATGTAATATATAACAAATGATTAAACACACAAGATATAAACAAGAGAAAATAAAACAAAAAGAAGAACTTAATCAAGAAACCAAATCAACTGTTGAATTAACACAATCACTCTGAGGAAATAAACATTTCACTGTTTGGTATGAACTGACATTGCACCTGGGTAAAATATTGACATTGCAGAGTTAAGTATGATTTGATGTTACACCTGAGCGGAATATTGATAGTACACAGTTGGTATACATTAATAAATACTGCAGTGAATTTGTCAGTTTTGCTGTGTGTGAGATCTCCTGGAAGCAATGTTGATTGTAAAATCTGACAGCAGCAGGATGGAGGGACCTGCAGTGTATCTCTATAAAGTATGGTTGTGCTAAAGTAAAGTACAAGTTCCTCAGGATTGTAAAAACAACACTTGACAGCAATACATTTCACCGCTGGGGTTTTCAAATGAGAAACGTATTACAAATTTATTTATTTTTTATTTTTTTTAAACGAGATTGTTCTAGAGGATGATGATGTGGGTGGCTGAGTGCAGCACCTGTTTATGCCACTAGGGGGCGTGTCGCTGCTGAGGTTCCATTAAAGGTTGTCTCCTTCGGTCCTTCCCTCCTTCCTCACGGCGGTCACGCTGTCATTAGTCGCCGGCTTCCGAGCCCTGACAGAAAGCCTAAAAAATGAAGATCTGGGCGTCAGAGCACATTTTTAAGTGAGTAGTTTTCTGTCCGTGATGATGACTCACACAAATATGTCTTTTAAGTAACTGGTTTCCTTTCGTATAATAGGTTTTTGTGGGGTTCTTAGTGACCGGGGCATAGATGCTAGCCTCCTTAGCTGTGGGCGTGTGTAGAAGGTAACCCCAGATGTGTGAAATTCTCGCGAGATTTGTACGCATTGTTTTTTTTCATAGTGCAACTTGCAGAAACAAGTTGAGTATTATAGTGTGAAAATACTGTGGTGAAAGTCTGGGTTGGATAAGGAATGAAAAAAGTTCTTTAGGGTTTAATAAAGATAATGGCTTATGTCCAATAATCACTCTCGCGAGCTCTTTTGCGTGTATGGGGTTCCCTTCTAGACACGAACTCCTTAGCTGCTAAGGCTGAACATAAGTTAGATAACTTAACACAAAGACCCTACGGACAAGTTGTCTAAACGTCCGTCACTTATGTTATAAGTACTTATTTACCACGTTTATAAAGTGTTACATTTATGTGCGATCATGTTCGTTCTTATCAATAAATACTCACATTTGTCGGTGTTTATGCTGCTTTAGCTAGCAGACTTAACTTATAGCTTTTAGCTGTTAGCCTGAAAGCTAACTTTTGCTAAAGGATGCTGCACCTAACGTTAGATGTGTATCCTTGTAACGCCATAATTAATTTTGAAGTTAATTGCAAGATTGCAAGCTAATAAAAGATGAACGGATTCGTGATCTATTCAGGTTTGTGTTCTTAATCGCGAAGATAAAATCCGCCACTGAATCTCACATTTAGCTCAGCGATCAACAACGTTACATAACGGTCTGTCTGGCTGTCAGACGAGAGACCTGCGATGACAATGCCGCGATCCGGCTGTTTTCTTTGTATCTTTGCTCATCAGACAGCAACGACTCTGAAACAATGGTTGAGACTTTTTTGTCCATTCCCAGTAGTTTCTAGATAAATCCATGATGATGATGACAGTCTGCAATGTGCGCAGGGGGGCGTTCCTCCTGCTGCCAGTATGTCCCAATATTTATTCCTCCATTTTGATTCTGCACCAGTGTTTATTTTGACAGTATCAAATATAAACGAGGTTTTGTTTTGTTTTTAAATTACAGTGTATCATTGTAAGGGAGCAGAAATCTGAGCACTTTTTTCCCCTCATAAATTAGTTGACTTGATCAAATGAATGAAGTTCGTCAAACATGATTGTGTACGGTTTGCTTTTCTACTAAACTAGCAAATTATATTAATGTCATTTAACCAGCTAGGGTTATCATTGCAGCTGTTCCTTTGTATAATGAGTGGGGCTGCAACTAACGTTTATTTTCAATTTCCTTATTGTCTGCACTAATTTTCTGACTCCACACTGTTTCTGTTGTTGTGTCACATGTTGGTGGTGCAACTAAATAACACATAGGTTAAATAATTGGCTGTTAGCGTGTGACTTGTAGCATGCTACATTATCAAGGGATATGACAGACTGATTATTAGCCAGGGTGTATTTGTTTAATACTTGCATGCAGTTTGCATTTAATGCATTTAATTGAAACCACTGAACATTTTATTGAGCAATTTTCTTATTGCTATAGATGAAATGTCTATTGCCTATACATGTCAGTATTGTTTTTATTGCCAAGGCCCTCACTAAACTTACCTGTTTCAGTGGTTAAAATGGGCTGAATGACATGATCGATTTGAAATCCCTTTAGGAAGTTGCTTTTTCTAATGTTAATATTGGTTTTAACAGCCATCCATGGGAGACGGTGACCAAGGCAGCGATGCAGAAGTACCCTAACCCCATGAACCCCAGTGTGTTTGGTGTGGATGTTCTGGACAGAAGTGTGGACACACAGGGACGGTTACACAGCACCAGACTGCTCAGCACAGAGTGGGGGCTTCCCGCCATGGCCAAATCTGTAAGTTGGATGATGAGAGAAACACTGTAAAGATGCTTTAATTTTAATTGATGATGGGCTCGTCTGAGTTGAACTGCCCCTCACCTGGAAAGCTGATGATAGCAAGGGGCAGTGACAAAAAGCCAAGACAGACAGTTTTAACAGCCGCCACAGTCTGTACATCATGTTAGATCTGGGATGTGTTCCAATACCAATACTACCATATTAGTTAGTGTGCCAAAAAAAATATTTATTATGTCCCAATAAATAGTAGGGATGTGCATGATTAGTTGACTACACGATTAAAAGTTGCCACCCTCGCTAGTCAGCACCAGAAATACTAGTCTGTTAAACTATTTATCAATCTTTTATTCATGCATAATGTCAGTGAACTGTTTCCTCTGAGATGTTATGCAGCTGCCTGCCTATAGCTGGGGCCGCAACCTCAGCAGACAGCAGCCTCTCTCATCCAGCAAGAATGTCCTGATGGCCAGGATCTTGTTATCTTCAAAGTGGGACAGATGACCGCTCATAAACAGCATGGTTTGTCAGTATTTTGATGTAGAAAATAAAAATAAGGATGAATGTAGGCTGTGTCGGAATAAACTGGTATATAAGCACTTGACTGGTACATTGACTGGCATCAGGCTGGCAGCTAACGTCAGCTCCAGGTAAACAATGTTGTTAACCCTCAGACACTGTGATCCTGTTTGTTCTGATAAGTTGAAGCATGTTGTGAGTTGTTGTCAGGTTTTGAAGGATGCTGTATGATCACAATGCACAGCGCAATCCAATTATAATACGATTAGGTCATTGAAAATGTGATTGAAGACTTTAAATGACTCTTAATACATGCAGTATTTTTTTCAGATGAGGTTTAACATTATCAGTTAATAAACTGTGCTCAATTTTACGTGGTTTCTGAGTGTTTTCTTACTGTTACAATAGTCGACTAGTCTAAATTAAAATGTACGTTTATCAACTGGGAAATCAGTCACCAGAAACATCCTTCATTAACAGTATTTTAAAAAATGCAGTGTGACAAAAATACCAGGATCTATAATATATCTGGTCTCATTTGCGGCATGCAAGCCAGCATGCTTTTCTGACTATTCTGACCCACAATCCTCTATACAGCAGAAGATAAGTCACATAAATTGAGCCACCAATGTGGTTAAATCAATTCAGGCCAATCTATTGAGCTTGTAGCTTCTTCTGTATGAAAGACTGGACTGTTAAAATGCTACATAGGCCATTTGTGCTCATTATGGCCATGTTTTTGGTTTAACCCTCATATTGCACAATTATTTTAAGCGGGCATGTGGGCATGAGGCTAGGATCCTCATCATATTCGATTGTCACTGTATTTATTGGAGCTTGGCTCTAAAAACTGCAGCCTTTATGTTGTAAGGTTATCGTTGCTAATGTTGCCTGATTTGAGAGCAAGTCAGGCTCAAGTCAAGACAGACATCGAACTGGAATTAACTGAGTTTTGATCACTGGTGATTAACTCTGAACTGGACTGGCTCATTTTGAATAAGCCTGATGTAAAGCATTTTTTTGTTAATTTTATTTTTTTTAAATGAAGGCTGAATTGTGCCCTTTCCTGGTCATTTTTTCCTACAGATCATCGGCGTAACAAGAACATGCACTTATGTTCAGGAACATTCAGTGGTGGACCCCAAAGAGAAGACCTTCGAGCTGAAATCTACAAATGTAAGTAGTGTTGACATGGATCATTTTTAATATGTAAACATTCAGTAAGAATTGTTGTTGCTTGACTGTGATACTTAATGTTACATACAGTAGCGTGAGTGCCAGTATTTATATGCATTTAACCTCATGTGATCACAGGAAGTTATTACGTCTGATAAATCCTGTTGGTTAACACATCATTTTATCTGTGGAGCTCAGGTCTCACGTTTATATGTCTGGTAAAACAGAATTGTGTCACAGCAAGTCCACTGAGTCCATAATCGTTCCCTCAGTCAGCCTGTTCACCTGATTTTCATTAAGTAGTCACAGCCATTTACTTATGGGCCCTTCCACAGTGAGGAAGACTTTTTGCATCCTGATGATTTAGTAAGTTTGTTTCGCATCATGTCAGGAGTTACAATATGTCAGCTTTAGCTATTCGTTTACCTAAACTACACAT
Source organism: Lutjanus campechanus (assembly GCA_027495735.1). Taxonomy (NCBI): domain Eukaryota; kingdom Metazoa; phylum Chordata; class Actinopteri; order Lutjaniformes; family Lutjanidae; genus Lutjanus; species Lutjanus campechanus. The sequence goes on along the minus strand of JAJHUR010094580.1, from coordinate 8,340 downwards.
TTGTTTAACAGGGGTTCAAATTGTGTCATTTCTTCATAAACATTCACATGATTTGCCCCTGAGAAAATCATTATCATAAGACATGTTAAGACATATCGGTCTATTTAAAGCAACCTCCTCACAAATCCAACGTGTTGTTAAAATGAATTCACTGATCTGTGTGACAGACGCGGCGGTTGACATTTTACTTGTCAAACACATGTTTGACTTGAAACACGAGAAACGGGCCTCTTTCACAGCAGCCATATTGATACATAACAGTAGGTTAAACACAGGTGCAGTAAGTGATTCTGGAGAAAGATCATTAAATTGCCGACACCTCTGTTTGGCTCAAATGGTTAGTTGTTGAGTCTCCTTCCTAGGTTGTGTAATTCTGGATCCACACTGCTTCCATGCCAGCGTATGCCTGTGTGGTGCTGTGTAGGTGGAGTCTGCGCACCATTATAAACAGCATCTCCACCAGCACATATGCTGTATAACCTGCTCATTTCAAGTGGCGAACCAACATATCTCAGCCACATTGCCCATACAAACACAAACATGTCAAGGGAGATTTATAAGACAGAACTAATGGATGTCATTCAGGCTTATATTGTGAACTTTTCTGTCTACGCTGTCTTTGTCAACTAGGAAAGCTACCATGGCTTTTTGCCCTTTTAGGTGACATTTTTGTTTATTTTGTCAGCTGGCAATTTCGTGGTTGCTGCCACTAGCTGACAGATTACACTCCAGGTTTCGTGCCCCTCGCCATTATGTGTTAAACAACCCAGCTTCTAGGTCCTGTTGTATTTAGTGTATTGGAACCTTTCCAGTGAGCCAACATGCACAATAACAGCACTCTGACTCTGATTAACCTACATGGAACAGAACTTTAATTAGTATCATTGGTAAGACCTGTGTTTACACAACAGTATTTCATGTCAGAAGGGTCTGTTACTGCATACCAGTGGAAGCCATTGTTAATGTTATCAGCCACATCTGTGTTCACCATTAAAAAGGTCTTTTAGAGCAAAAAAGATCAGTGTGCAGACTTTGATCTATCTGTTGTCATTAAAGCTGCTGTTAAGTGAACTGAATGAATGACTGCAGACAATATAACTATTGTGTGTCAAAAGTATTATGTTATTTTGTCCCTCCAGATCTCCTTCACTAACCTGGTATCTGTGGACGAGAAGTTGACGTACAAACCACATCCGCAGGATCCTGAAAAGTAAATGACTCTTCTTTTTAAAAAAAAATAAATTATTTAAATATAAATAAAATCTTTTATAAATGTGAAATGTCAATCACAGTATTTATTATTATTATTATTATTATTATTATTATTATTATTATTATTATTATTATTATCATCATCAAAGTTTAATTGCTAAAACTTACTAAAACATTTTAAAATGGACTCAAACAGACTGAACTTTTTTGTGTGTGACTGTGCGTTCAGGACGGTATTGACACAGGAGGCTCTGATCAGTGTGAAAGGTGTCAGTCTGAGCAGCTATCTTGAGGGTCTCATGGCAAAGACCATCTCTGTCAACGCCAGCAAGGTGACGCCGCCCTTAAAATCTCCCAATAACTCGTAATGACAATATGTGTCCCAGTGTCTGTTCTCACAACAATACACCTGTCGCTACACATCATACTAACACTCCTCCTCCACTGTGTGTCTCAGGGTCGGGAGGCGATGGAGTGGGTCATCAGACGATTAAACACAGAAATCGAGGAGTTGGCGGCGACCGCTCGTGGTACTATACGTGTTCCCATGGCAGCAGCTGTTGCAGACAAATGATCCCGGCCTTTCTCCAGCTGCTTTCTCCCCCATCATGAACCGTTGGACCTCTCAGACATTTCCTCTCACCTCACCTGCCAGCACAGCCTATTAACCACAGCCCCATCCTTCAGCCCTGCGTACGTTTGTTTGTGTCATAAATGTCATAAGAACTCGCTGTTCGTCCCTCCTCAGCAGTCCGCGCCGGCGAGTTTGATACTCGCCGCTGTGTGGGCAGTGACGGGGAGCGTTGAGCTGATGACAGTTCAAAAAGCAAACAGGGTTGAGTTGGACTGCACTTGAAGCTCATAGGACTTAGTCTTGTGATGTTAAAGCTCTTTCTTTTTTAAATTCACACTGTGCCTCCACATCATCTCATCAGTTCCCTCTGTCTGTCTTTCTCCTCTTCATCCTGTACTTTTCATCTCTCTCTCTTTTATTGTTTCCAAATCCTCCTGAACCAGTTTGGTACTGGTAACGGCTGGAATGACGTCACTTTTCACTAACTTTTTCTGGATTGGCTGATCTTGCTTTGTACAACAGAACTCACCAAAACAAAAACAAAAATCTCAAAACCAAAAGCAAAAAGAGGCTATAACAACATTTAAAAGTAGCTGAAATATTGATGCTCCAGGCTTTTTCTCTCTACTGTCCTGTGAGGTCAGGGACTCACACTGAAAGTCTTGTGCCATCAGGTGGAAGCTGCACAGTTTTCTGAGTGAGTGTGTCTAATCCAGAATACTTGTAGGTGTAGGGTGAAGACCAGCTAAGGCTTGTTATTTTTTTGAAAGTTTCAACACATTTAAAGGGATAGTTTGGATTACTTGCAGTGGGGTTGTATGACTAACATCTACTGCAGGTAATCGATTGCCTATTGTTAAGTGCCTCATACAACCACACTTCAAATAATCCAAACTGTCCCTTTTTGGTTTATGCAGTTTGGTCTGCAAAAGACGTCAGCATGGTGAACTGTTCTTATGTTCACTCTGGTCTGGTTCTGGGTACAAATGACTTGATTTTTTAATGTCTCTCTTGTCTTTGTTAGTCTTTTCTCTCAGACTGAGGATGTGCTGTGATAATTAAGTGTTGCAGTATAAAAATGTTTGTACTTGAATGTCTAACTTATTTTCACTATGTATACTAAAATACACTTGTAGGTGTTGAGCTGCAAATTGAGTGTGTGAGCACTGAGTGACATGTTGGCATTCGTGTGTTTAAGGAGCTCCACAGGGTTATGTTCAGGATCACTGAGTGTGCCAACGTAAAATGTGAAGACTGTACCAGATTAATACCCCGAAACACTCTAAAGCTTAATTTATGATCATGAACAAACCCACTTTGTACTTCTTACTGATGGTGTTATTTATGGTATATTTGTATTGGTAAACATGACAAAGGCTGTTAAACTGATGGATTTTAAAAGCTGTTAGCTTGTGGTGTTTTTATACTACATTTCCCAGACACTCAGGTGCTACATGGTTGACATTTGATCAGTTTCCCTGTTTGCTTCTTTCATAAAGACCGCACTGAGATGAAGGCGACATACAAAAACCCTGTAATGCTTACCCGTTCTTCCCTTTTCTTCTCCTTAGTCTCGAAATTTCAATAAGGACAGTTTTACCAAATGAAGTTTACATTAAAGGGGTTTGTGGCACAATGAAAGCTATTTTGGTGTTACAGTATCCATCGATGGAGGTCAGCATCACAAGTCTTCCTCTATCTTGCTCCACTTTCAGCTAGTTCAGTAGATCTCAATGTAGCTACAGTGTGTAGGTCTTTTTCACACATGCTTCCAGTTCACCTGAGCTTCTTTTGAAAAGCTTGTTCATAATTAACTCCATGCATTGTCCAGCTCAGGATTGTTCTGTGCAAAGTCCAGTCTGCTGCCTAACTGACCTATCAGCCAGTCAGTATCTACACAGTCAGTGTCTCCTCTCATGAATGGAGTGTGAGGGTTCGTTTTTCTATGGGGAACATTTTAGGAACAGTGGCTGTCAATGGGCATATATTTATATTTTTGATGGTGTTACATTCCAAGAATGTGAACATGTAACAGAAACTAAGAAGTGCACACTGAAATGTTTCAAAATAAAGAGATGTCATTGTTTCATGAAGATCTGGTGCTGAAGTGTTTTGTAAAATGTTTTCAGTTCTCTTTAGTTGTATTCTCCCGAGGCATTAATTTGAAATGGTAGTATTGCCTATTTTTTTATTTAGTATTCCTTCAGTGTTTCATTCTCGTGTTTTTGCCTCCATGTTTTTGTCTTTCAGTCAAAAAGGCAAATAATTGGTTCCTGACAGTTAATAATCATTCAGCTCAGACTCTTATCAACTGTATATCATTGGTGGAAATTTGACAAATCAGAAACAAAACATACAGTATACTTGACAATACCACTAAATTAGTTCTAAGTGAAAATGCAAATAAATCAAGATATTCATATACCTGGCAGTCAGAGATTGTGTTAAGTGAACGTTCAGTTAGGTCCCCATGACTGTCTAGCTGAGTAAAATCCTAACCTCTGTAATCATTTTGCATATATTTTTTTAAATATTTATACTTGTCAAGTTTGTGACCCTTTAATGGCACTATAAACAATGGCACAATGTCACTGCATGCTGCAGCAAACCAGAATTGTCTCATTTTCTACAAACAAAACGTTCATGAGAATAATTTGCAGTAATGGAAGAAGTAAAATATCTATAATACAATACCACAGTGTAGAAATACTCTTATAAGTAAAAACCCTGCATTTAAAATCCCTCTAAGGAAGTATTACCATAAAGTACCAAAAGTAAAGCTACTTATTTTGCAGAATGGTCCAATTCTGAATATTATATTATTGATGAATTAATGTGTTCATCACTTAAATGTTGCATCTGGGTGGAGCTAATTTTAATGACTTCATATACTGCTGGGTATCCTGTGAATTTCCCCTGAGGATCAACACAGTTTTATCTTATCTTATAACAATAATAATAGTAATAATGAATTTCTTTATCTATTATATTGTGTAATAATAATTTGAATCTGTGGAGTAATTAAAGCTGTCAGATAAATGTAGTGAAGCAGATTGTACAGTATTTCCCTCTGAAATGTAGCAGAGTAGAAGTAGAAAGTGGCAGAAAATGGAAACACTCATAGTACAAGTACATCATACCTTACAATTGTGCTTAAGTTGAGTAAATGTACCTAGCTGCATTCCACGCAAATGTATGTAAATTTAAAAAAAAAAAAAAAAAAAAAA